>DWNE01000795.1:0-25514 GCA_018249875.1 Cecropterus toxeus | reverse complement strand
ATATGCTTGATTCAGTGTACAATAATGTACATGGGTAAAATTTACCCGGCCACAACGGCCAAGTTCTGTTTATTAGCCACAATGACGCCGGGTTAAAGGGTCTGGTGAGGTTGACAAACTTATACAAGAGGTCTCTATTGTAGAATTTTAGCCAACCTAGATGATAATTAGAAGGTTAAATACGTATAATATATATACATAGATGTAATTTAGGTGCAAATAAAAAAAAATAATAGAAGTATTTCCATAAATCATGACATATTAATGAATACGAGTAACGTCACTTTATGCTGAGGCTTGGATGACGTATTAACTTTAAACTAAAAGTAAAACAGCAGAAAGTAATTATGAGAGCACCAAAAGCAATTAACATTCTCATTCAACATCAATCACGAATGACCTTACTTCGAATCCACTGTAGACAAAAGTTACAAAACTATTAAAAATACAAAGCACTATTATTTGACATACAATTTACTAAGTTCTGAACGTCCAAAAAATCTATTTAAAGTTCCCGTCGACGATGTTTAGTGTCAAATTAGGCAGCAAAACACATCATCACCACCGAATTGATTTTACGAACCCATTCATCAATCTCTTTGACTTATTGATTAATGATTACCCGTACTATTGACGGAGAGTAATTAAAAAAGCCACGCACTGACAAATAAAAAAGGGTTAATAGACTGTACGCTATTACAATATGTATTACTATAGAATGAAAAACGAGAATTGCGTGCACAAATTTGTCAGATTGTATACATTTTATCGAAGCGTACATTATACTCTCACACGTAATACTTCTCGGTACGCGAACGACCGGAGTAAAAAGAACCGCGTTAGCATTGAAGGGTTGTTGGAGTTGGAGCGTTTGTTGGAGAAAATTGGGAAAGGAATGAGGTCTGGATATACTGGTCGCGCGCGAGGCAGCCGAGTCAAATTATTTTATTATCAAATGTACAATCGCAACTCGTCCGCGCCATTTTGTCATGACAGGTTATTTATTTTGTTTCAATGCGATTTCTATGGAATGGTATGAGGTCTCGATTGAAAACCGGGAGTTAGGTAACTTATTGGGAAACATTAGTTTGATTGATGTTCTGTATTAAAGACACGAGGGAAGTGAGGTATGTTGTATTTGCGTAAGAATATGAATGGATCCATTACCGTCGACAGAACCGTTCCTTACTGTGATAAGAAACAAAATATTTATCAAGACGTGGGCATTTAGGGAAACTCTCTTTTTATAGCATATCTTCTTAAAAATAAGGAATAATAAAATGACATACTAATTTTGAGTTCATTTCTTATTATATCCATCACAACGAATTTGTTTATAATTTGTACAACTTATATAGTACACTAAAATGAAATTTGAAAAAATCTGCATACATGGATAACATACAATAAAGATTAAACTCTGCTATACAATAAAGTTTCGCTTCACGAACCGATAACGAAGTTTGGTTTAACCTTACTAAAACCTCGTTTTAAGGCTCAATCAGCGCTGATCATTAAATTTTCTTCTTTAAAGAGAACACAGTGGTACTCGGACACCTTGAAAAAAAAACGCGTGGAGGTATATCTAAGTACATACATATATATACACTATGAAAAGCTTTCGGTGATAATGACGCGAGTTCTATGATTTGTTCACCGAAAACGTGGACAACGGGACTGAAGAAGTATTCATTTCCTGTACGCTTATTACCTTCAAGATTTTTTTGAAATATTAACTCACGGTCGGTTGTGAAGTCAAATCAAGAAAAACGGGAAATAGTAGCTTAGTGCCACGAAGTAATTTTATTAGCTCATTCAATTAACTGCCGTTACAATTACTGCATTCCAGTGAGAATGAGGTTATTACGAAACAATAGCAATAGATTTGATGTCGCGACAAGATTACAGAACCAATGCTTGTCGCATAAATATTAGTAGACTAGAAAGTGTCTTAGCTGTCTTAACCAAACGCTGTAGGATTGCCTTATAGCGTTTTGTTAGGTACTTTAATCCTGAAATCTATAAATAAGGTCCTACAAGTGCATAAATAAGATGAAAGTCTGTGTCTGTGATCCCAAAACAGCTTTATCTTATTTATTTGAAAAACAGATAGGTAAAGATTTTTGTAATCTTGATTCCAAAATAGTTCTACCTTATTCATTTGCAATACAGATAAGTTAAGATTTTTGTAATCTTATGTCCGTCTTTTTATGTGATGGTGAAAAAGTTTGAACATATTTTTGGGATACTCATTCAAAGGGGCATAAACGTAGTCTAATAAGGAATAAGCTAACGAAAACAAGCGTGAGTACTTAAGGTAGGTTAGTAGGGTAGTTAGTGGGTTATATACCACTGAAGAGTCGCTTTCAAAAGCAACTAATCAACAAGACGTCACAGATCTTCCAAATTGTGTGCGATACAAATAATAAAAAATCGAAAAGACAACGGAGTCTTAGTAATAGGGTCCCGATTTACCTTTTGGGTACGGAACCCTAAAAAGAACATTATTCGAGGAACTATAATATATCATAGCGCTATTAAAACTAGTGCAGGAAATACCAACTAACGTATGAGTAAGATAAAAATACATAATGATTTCTCAATATAACATTTTTAGTAACCTTCAACTGACCGTGGGACAGCAAAGGCCAATACTTTACTTTTAATGGCTCATATTTCATAAGTTTTGTGACAGAATCCTCGTAGGCGTAGGCTTAGTCAGAAAATATGCCTTTAAAACTTATAGGTATCTATCGAAAGTTTTCTAATGTAATAGCGTTTTTATTAGGTGCTTTAAAGGAAGTAGGTTACTTACGATTTACGGTAAAATACATTATTAGTAACTATTTATTTCAAGTATACCAACACTGACTTTACACACTTTAAATCAGATGCCATTTTGCCACTAGGTGAACATGACGTAAAGAAAACAGTGAATCTAGCTAACAGTTAGATCCAGTGAACGCAGAAGCGATCTATGTGGTATAAATTTATGGCCAAGGGCCTAGCCACGGACAAACAAATCCTAATAGATAAATTAATAGGAAGGCTAAATAACACATTTTAAACACATTTTTGAAATAGAGAATTTAAATAAAGTCAGCTTTAATACCTACTGAACATTTTTCGCAGCAGACGACAATGTCAAAAACATTATTGTTATTATAATATTGCATAATTGAAATTTATATCGCATCGGTTAAACCGAAGGGCGAAACAGGTGTATCATTCACAAAGGCAACTCAAAATTGAATCGCAACACAAACGTTATTAAGAACATTTCTGATTATATTCTTTCGGTTGACGTTTTCCTGTTTTATGTGCCACATTTACGTCCAACTAATTGACATATCTGACATTATAACGCACCCTGGAAACATAACTTATAAAAGGCAGAACAAAATATATCCTGGAACCGAAAGAGCATAAAATATTGATGATTATGTTCTTTTAAAATTTATAAAATATCGCAGGTTGCGCGAAGTACTTCGAAGCGAAATTTATTGCAGAATAAAGTTTAGTATGAGTGATTTATATTCTCCTGGCTTTACCGCCTGTGTTACCGCGTTCTATTTAACACGTGGTTTCAGAAATAAATGAGGGAAAGTGTGTCGAAATTGGGCAAGGCTTGTATCCTTATCCGGGTTATAAGCAAAGATTGTCAGTAAATTAATATGATTAGTAGTAAGTATTAAAATTTAGATTGGTGGAACTCTATATGGTTCCTGAAAGATTTGAATACAAAGTTACCATAGTCGCTTTTAGTATTAGTATTTTGTTCTTATGTTCTAGTTTGCAAATATAATTTCGCATACCCACGTACATGCACGCAATGGTAATCTTTTGCTAGAAGTTATATCATACGTAGTTATTTGGCATCAATTGTTGTATACGTAGCCTGCAGCGGTCATTTAAAGCCATGAGATTTGGATACCAATATCATACTTTCAAAACATGCTTATTAAATCATTTTACAGTTTCATTTTAGCAGTACTTACTTATTACGTCACGTTGTAACGAAGCGTTATTAAAATGCTGATTTTATTCAAATCCTAGTAGTACAATTCTTTAACAAACCTCACAAAGCAATTCCTTAACAATGTGACCATTTTACAGAAAAATATTTCTCAATCTACACGAGACTGAACAAACGCCCACAAAACATTACGGTCTAGAATAAATGAGAATAGTTTCATAGAGAGACTGGAAGGCGCAGGAAGCAAAGCCGTTAACAAGAAAATGTCAGGCGACAACGCAACAGAAGAGACACCGCTCAGACACCGTGAGATATTAGACTTGCTCTGTCTTTGCGTTAATCCTGATGTTGTAAATAGCTGGAAGTGGCTTCAGTTTCAAGTTTCAGCTAGCAATTGCATTTGATCGTAGGTTTGGGTAATTTCTTCATACCCTATGCTCAGCCTAAGGGGGAGGAGGAACCAAAATACGTCCATACTAAGGAAAAAAGGGGCAGAACCCTCCCTCCTTAGTATACGACGATTATTAATGATGGAAAGAAGAGAAAAAATCTACAAGGAAAATAGAGAGAATATGTAAACGAATATATATATTTAGGAATATTGTTTTAAAGCAAACAACAATACAAACGAAATTGAAAGAAGAATAAGCGTAACATAGAAAAAAATAATGACAAGAGAATGGGTTTTTCAAAGAAATTATTTCCTAAGCCAAAAAAAGATTATTATGGATTCCTATTGTTTCAAAATAAATACATACCTCTTCTAGACAGACTTTATGCAAACCTCAACAACTTTTGACTTAAGATTGTCTTCTACTCTTCTTGCAGGTTATTAATGTAGTTTTAAAATGTGCACTCTAAACGACTTTATCTGAGTTAAAACCGCGTTTTGAGTTTGTCTTTGTGCTCGTGACGGAACCATTTAACTCTACTTCATGAGGAATGGTGCTAAGATTAGAAGAAATAATGATTTTGCTCTGAATAAAAGTACGTAAATTTCCCGCTTCTAAATTTTTGCTCTTAAATGTTACTTTTACCGGTAATAATGGGTTAAAGATAAGCAAGTTGTCAGGGGAAGAGATAAGAACTTACTGGTTTCTTTATATACAGACTTTATGGTAGGCGAACAGTATCGAATATTGGACTGTACTATTTTTAATAGCAAATGAGACTTGAACCTATCTATATTGGGTACTATTTATTTTTATGCAAGATTAACATAACCTACACTTGATCACCTGCTTCTTACTCCTTGCTCACATTAGGGTTTTTTCCGAAATGGAAGGCATTTTATATGCTTTTCTGAAATCCGGTTGTCATGAAAATTGACACACACTGACGAGGTCTTTGTAAAGTTTTATGATAAACGGTTAAGTAGTTAACGCATGAAAGCTTTGTCTAAAAAAATAAACGTACATACATGTAATTCATAGTATTCAATAAATTCATAGTATTCTTTTTAATAAAATAATCAATGTCTTAATCAGACTTTTCTCACTCTAGTTCTTTATTTCTTTCAATATTTTCTCACATACTTATTTATTATAGAGTAATGTAAGGATTTTAAAATTTTAAATTACATACATCGTGAAAATCAGATTTATTCAAAATATTTTTCGTACATCTCTCTATCATACTAATTTCCATCAAACAAGGAGCATCCCCGATCATCCATTATGTTCTTGACATTTTCCACCCAACTTTTTTCCCTTAAGCGAAATTTATGTGCAAATATTTTGTAAGTCTATACATTAGTTAATGAATGCAGCTCTTGGCAATGTATACGCAACGTCTTCAGCGTCCTTATTCTGGTTTCCTTTAGTATAATAATTGCAGTGAATTCCTTACTTACTTGAGAAAAAATAGCCATTTTTTTTTTATTATTTATTCTTAAGTAATAATTTCCTTTTTTATGTTTTTCTGATATTTATCTACTAGTATTGTGAACATATAACATATCCATGTCCATTTCTTTGCCAATTTCATCGTTGTAGATTGTGTGGCCTTGAAGAGCTTCAGTGGCAAAATATACGTTTTGTAAATAAGTGAAACCATTGCAATCTCTGGATTGATTCTTTTAGTGTCTATAATTATTAAAATTATGTTCAGAGTTTTGCATTTATATAAGTTTCAATTTATATCAGTACTAGTACTACTTTATTTACTTTTTGCAGTGATTAAAAAGCTGGTGACTTAATTATACGAATAAGTATTGTTATGTAATTCTTGCCGTACAGTTATGTAATGTCGTCAATATTTTATGAACTATGCCTCACGCGGCCATTTTAGTCATCTTAATAATAATTAATAATAATTATTATATTTTGTCAGTGATTGTATATTTATAGATAATTTTATACTACTTGTTATTGTTTATATGATATGATATATCTTCTATAATATAATTATTACGTAAAGATACTACAGTACGATTTGATATTATTACTTTTAAATGTTATAAAATATTTCTTTTAATCTAATGATATTATGGCTATTAAATTATCTATTTTTTATTCTTTATAAATCCTGGAATATTAAAAATAAATAAAAATTACATCTCGCAAAATTAATTCTAAAAAGAATAAGTCTGCAGTTATAATGGATGGCATAGAGTGCGTCGCCGACGCGCCCCTGCAATACCATTAAGCTTCGAGCTAGCGATAATTCGTTAAAAGTCGGTATTCTTAATTACATTTAGTTAAAGTACTATCTAGTTATAGTTGAATACTTTTTACAAGTCAAGTTAGCCTACATTCTACGAAAGAGAGGAGAGAAAAAAGAAACATAAAATATAAATAAAAAAAATTATATGTCTTCTAAAAGCAAAAAAAAAAATGAGACCATGTATCGTGTATGCTATCCTACATACACAGTACATAGGCTCCAAGTTGCTGCTCAACATATTTCGTAAGATTACAAAACTATATCCAACGAATATGTATATGAGCGGCGACTAAGAACTAAATTGATCGCCTCATATTTAGTTCCTCATATTAACTCTGTTTTATTCAGTAAAAATTATACTTTATCACATAAAAACAATAGCGGTCGTGTTACCATAACCAAACCACAAAGGGTTCAAATAAAAGTTTCATCACTTTGTCGGTCCGTGAAAAATATTTTGAAAGTGCACGTAAAATTTTAATGAAAAATACGCACAAACATTCTGGGCATACCCGCGGGCGGTGCTAGTATACTCGTGTTCCCAACGACGTGTCTTGACGTTTAATAAGCGCAAACAGAACACCGGGAACCTGTCAAGAGATACGGAAAGCACTAGACGCAAACGCACTGTAAATGTTTTTAAAATGAAAACAGAAAGGCACAAAGGATACATTGATTTGTACCGGCTTATATTTGTTGTTTTTGCGTTTCCCTGGTTCTTTCAAGCAGTTGCGTCAGAAGGAGGGTAATGTTTTTCGAGGGTATGTATGTATGTTTGTTTTTATATATGTCTATTTCTTTGGAGAGCTACAGCCTAAACAACTTGACGGATTGTAACGTATGACATATCATAAGAATCGTCTCAGTTTGCAGTGACATTGGGTATATAATTTTAAAAAATGGCGCATACAAATAGAGTGAAAACAGGAGGGCAAGGAAGACTTTTTATTATGGCGACAAGATGGGTATTAAATGAAAGATATTTAATAGACCATTCTAAAAATACTCATATATGTTAAAGTACTTATACTTGACTATATAAACCCATAGGTTTTCGATGAAAATTATCCACTTTATATGTAAAGCGTTAAATTAGATAAAATCGTTTTACGCGTGTCTTTGCACTTATTCGGCATAATCATACTAACATTGTTTTAAATGTTTTGCTATCGTATCTGCTGCATACGTATACAACATACGTTCGTATACAAATACAGTTGTTTAATTTCTTTAAAAATTCCAAGTTAATGAATTTATAACGATTTCACCAAAAATATTTTTTCATAAGTTAAAATCGAAAAAAAAAGAAAACCAGTTAATGTAAGTAAAACAGTTTATATTCCTTAAAACATTGATATACAATTATAAAAGTATATAGGTTTGCTACGACCCTAATAAGCACATTATTTTCTTTATGAAAAGTCAGCATTACAGTCGGTTAGAAGGAAAAATATGAGGCACAATACATCAGTAAGTAACCCCTCTCTATTAAGGCACGGCTTATTCGCTTAGGTCATTTTCATATTAAACTTTCTTATGTTTACTTAATATCCTTGCGTCTTGCATATCAGTGGAAGGGTGTGGTTGCCTGCACTGAGGCGATCATCTTAGTCCTCGGGAGTAGCATCTGTGATCGACTTTAGATAGAATACCTGTTCTATATGAGGTCGCTTATAGATGTCATGGCACCAGGACTGCATGTTCCTTTGCTACTTCAGCGATAAAAATACTGTATTTAATATACACACAATTAAATTAATGCTACATTAACTTTAAAATTATTTTTTCTACGAAATAACTACAAAGTAACATTTTCAATTAATATTCGCAGTGGACTTAAAAAGGTATTATTTAATCTTTGCAGTATTTATTAGTTATTTATTTTTTGGTAATTTTGGCTAATAAACTTTAAATAACCTTACTAACCTTTAAATGACCATTTGTTTTTATTTTGTGTTATTAACTATACAAACGCTGCGTGCATTCAGTGCCTTAGATCGAGGCTCGTTCGCTAAGCCAGGCTTATTTTTCAACGTCATTAACCACATCAGAATGAAAGGATAATGCATTCTTTGCAATAATGTGCGATAATGTATGGGAAAATAGGTGCAGTGGGATAACAATAGGGGAAGCATACGTTTTATTTGACTATATTATACTTTATATTCACGTTAAAAATTATGAATGACAGTAGGATGACGTAGGATTTTTATTGCTTATTTAGATAATCTAATAAAAATATTTTGTATTCATCTGAGTCTTTGCCTGTTTAATTTAAATGATAGTGATATGTTTAAAAATAAGCATTTGAAATTATTTAAACTAATTATTTTATGAAAATTCGAGCAACTTTCATAACATTGCTCGAATTTTAGAATTCAAATCGAATTCATTATTAATTACAAATCTATTGTTATATTTTGTTTTTCAAAGAGAAAATTCAAATAATGCACATGCAGAGGTCTTTTACAATTTGTTATTTCGTCAGTTATCAATTTCTGTATAGATCGCGTGACCAATCCAACTCCAATTAGACTAACTAAGTTAGCTGCACATTCACTGAACTAAATGGCTTTGGCGCTTCGGGGTGGAGTATAATACCACCCGCTTCCAGCTGAGTGGAACTATCACTGTCCAACAACGATGAGTATACTAAAACCGAGACAAATTCAATTCTTTACATAAATGCCTGACCGGAGATTGAACCCAAAACCCTCTACGTTATATAAGGTGACCGTGGCAGCATAGGGGTCGTTATAAAAGCCAATTTATTCATTCGTCCACCCCTATCGCGTGTCAGTCTCTTCACCTCATGTTTGACTGCGCTGGAATACAGAGTCCATGATAACACACCGTCGACATGCGATTACAGAGGTTCTCTGAAAATGGCAAGTTTTCAGCTTATGTTGTACCTATATGTGTGTATGTATTTATTTACGTATTCGAATGTGTGAGTTATATTTATAAAAGACTAGCTGTGCCACGCAGTTTCACCCGCGTTTATTAGAGGACAATCTATTAACAAACACACAAACGTAGCGTGATTGTATATAACCTAAAGCCTTCCACGATAAATTTACTTTTCAACACAAAAATATTTTTCAATTCCAACCAGTAGTTCCTGAGATTAGCGCGTTCAACCAAACAAACTCTACTACTTTATAATATTAGTATAGATGAAAATAAAATTAAAATACTAATTAGAAGACCACGCATTTTATTTTAGCAACAAGCATGCACTTCAAGTGATGGTAAGTGGTTCCGCTCATGGACATCAGTAAGCAACTTCATACAGAACAGAAGTTTTATCTGAAGTCAATCAAAGGTGCGTTTCTCCAGAGGACTAAGATGGATGCTTCATATAATAAGTGAGCTGTCAAACACACCCTTCCAATGAAACGTAAGAATTGCTTCACTCTAGAAATAGCTGTGACGGTGATACCTGCTCGGTCGAACTGCACTTGTCCTTACACCTGGTGTTACTCGTATTTACAGTATTAGTACCTAGATAGTAAAGAAAATTTAAATGTAAGTATGTTTACGATTTTCATACAACTGTGTCTCGTTAATGGTATTTGCTTACTTATTACTCCACCTTATTTAATTTTAAATTACTTTCCCGACTCGAAAATGGATGAATTATTTTACCAGATTTTACCACATTTGAAGGGGTTCCATGTAAAATACGCTTTGAAGTATTAATATCTCCATAGAGGTGGATTCTATTAAGCTTTCTACCGAATGTAACCAAACAACTAGACGTTTCTTGAACAAAAATGCAGTTTGCTGGGATGTTTGCAAACAGATTCGAAACTCTGCATTGTTGATATTTCCGTGCACGCGTCAACATTTTTGTATTTTAAGCTCACTTCCCCGGTGAAGCTCACGCTCTGTCTGATCGAATTTAGTTCGTGAAACGTGAAACAACACGCCACCAGAGGGCCTAGCAGGGGCAATAGTGTTTGCGAAGCCTTGTCGATTCGATACTATGCCTTAACAAAAAGTAATTTAGAATCATTTTAATAAATTACTAGGATATGCCAGTTTGTGGATCTCAAGAAATTGTGTGAGGTTTCGCGTCTTAAGTAGCACGTGCAACAAATTTGTTAAGATGTTTCTTGAATCAATTTTGCGCAGAAAAAGAATAAGAAGACAAATTTAATAAACAAAGTTCAACTTGAAAGCCTCTGCGACCACGACAGTGTCATGATTACAAACAAATATGGTAACCAACAAAGAAAGGAAATCAATACTTATAATGTCCATGTCTGTGGCTAGTAATTGAAGTAAAGTCATTTTTTTTTATTTGTGATGAATTTATTAGTAATCTTAACATAAATTGTCCAATAAGTTATAATGCGGAAGACATATGCAATACAATAAAGTAAAGGTTAAGGACTACGATACGTTTCGACTTTACGGATATAATTATGCACATGCATGGCTAACAGTTTTCGGACAAAAGCCGACTTATCACGCGACTTGCTTTATTCACTTACCCAATTGTTTGTTTTTCATTTATTTGAAAATCGTGGTGTGAGATCTTATGCTCGGATAAGTATTTAAGTAATTTGAAAATGTATGATGATAATTGGCAAAGAGCTCATAATTTAACGTGCAAGTCCGTGTATGATCTCTACAGATTGAATTTGCTGATAAACGCATCTTATGTTAAATTCGTAAATATTTTATTTATAAGGGTTTGTATACAGCTCGGTTATTTCGTCTTTAGGTAGTGTACCTTTTTAGTCCATGTAGTTCAGGGATAGAACAAAGCTACGGTGCCCCTTGTCTGTCGAAAGAGGTGACTAAAAAAGGACTTGCAGGGAAGCGGGCGGTAAGAGTGGGAGCTCGAACCGTCCAGCCAAGTGATTCCGGATAGAATAGCGGTTTGTGTGGTCTCATACCGTCGTAAAAACCAGACGGTGCAGTTGGCCCATTTACTAACCTGGGAGAAGCCCGATCGGGGCATCGCTCAGAGGTCTCCGGTTGCGTTCCTTTGAAGCTTCCAAAGTCCTCTACGCAGCGCTGAGAACGTCATCCGGGCAGCTATTTTCGCATGTGTAAAAAATATTAATGTACATTGTCTGCTACTACTGCCTTCAAACTTGTTTTAAGAAATATGATAAGATATCAAACGTTATATCCTATTCCCTAATCTTAACAATAAATCTGTGTAGTTATTGAATTGATTAAAGAAGTCTGCTCTCTAAATTCAGTTTTGGCCTTGCAGTTTCTTCTAAAACTACATCAAGTTATTTTATTTGTAAGCATTTTGTTAGTATAATTCCACGTAATACTTGACATTCACTAGTATTCTGTTGTAAGTATACGGTCCCTCAAAATCGTAAGAGCATTAATTAATAAGTACTTAATTATTTAAAAGTGAAATAATGACTTCTGTGAACAAGGTTCTGCGTAGATCGGAGTGATTTGCGGCGTTCATTGTTTTGCGATAAATGTTAAGAGACACTTGAAGTTCTCATTATAGGGAACCCTATGTATAATTACACATGGGGTTTTTAATTATAATTAAAATAAGAATATCCGTTCATGTGGTGTATGTGATACTAAAAATTCATCCGATTGCGAAGACCTCAAAAATGTTGGTTATAATAGAATTGCGAAAGTTTCATGGATGGCTTGTTCAAAGATTATATGGAAGAATTGTTAAAGTGAAACATAGATGTAAACCTGATTGTTGGCGTGGCGATGCTTGTCTTATTTTTTAGCGCCATCTGTAAAACATTTTCGGAACTATTAAAGACCGAACGAAGCGGGCAGCGGTGTTAGTACTTATGACTTAGTGCGGGGTACTGTTCGTAGATGGCGTCTTTTTTATTTTGATAAATATTTAGTTCCTGTAGCAATCTAGTTGCATATTAGGTACATGTACGAACACGTCGTTTCACATCTGTGAGGCATCCCGTGGCGGAATTTTTTGTTTAAAGGAATTATCCCATTTTTAATTAAACCTTGTTACTTATATTTTTATTATATACTTTACATTTTATGTGAAAAATTATTAAAACGTAACGTAAAGCGTTCTTTTCTTTAATATTTAGAATTACTACATTGTATTTTTATAACATTCCCAAACTTCGATACGTATTCGTATTCCCAAAATGTATTTTCACATACCATTAATTCTACACTACCGCCGAGAGTTTAGGACAGCCATAACATAATAGTGTTATAGCGACATAAAGCCGTATAGTTATGGTTTTCCACTTATGAATCTCTATAAATAAATAATTATATCATCGATGTTCAGCCATTTTTGTTTTAAGTGGGGTAGAGTGAGTAGAGATAATGAAATTCAGTTACTGGGTTTCTGAAGAGGATTGTTTAAAACTAGGACATTTGATAACATTCTTGGCTGGACTTTTTCGTATAATTTGGCCATTTGTTTAAACGAAATTGAGTGCCTTAGTGGGTTGCACATAGACCTAAAATAAACACAGACACATTTTTTTCTGTGTATTATTTACAAAACTGTTAAGTATTTACAAAAAAATATCTGTATATTATATATGTTTCATTATTTACAAAAATCTTAGGATTTATTATTTGTTAATTAGGATCTATAAGTCATTAGGCCACTTAATGTTATAAGTAATTTAATACATGTTTACTTCGTGTGTTTTACACGAAACCAATAGATATAATCTTATTTTAACAATTAACGTTTAATTAATTGGCAATAGAGCCACCTGTAATAAACCAATATAGTTAAGAAAATCCGTCTCTGCTTAAACAATAATTATCGTATGAATATAATCTTTTTCAGGCGAGTTCTTAAGAAGTTTAAATTTATTCACAGCTAAAACGTATACAAATCAAAGCTATAACACTATAACATAATTAATATAACAGTTTGTAAACAAACTATCATAACACCTTCTTTAATAGTCTTAACCGCGATAAAAGTAATAATTCTTGTGATACATAAAATTTTATATAAAAGTAAAGATACGTGGGCGATAGATACTCGTATATTTGAAATGCAATCAAAATTAATTTATTCAAGATTTAATTTGATAAAATTATATTAATCAGTGTTGTTAATGTCATATTTTTTGTTACTGTGACAGTATTAATTAATAACACTCTTGAGCAGACTATTAAAGAAATGTGGAACCAAGCCATTAAGGAGAGGAATTAATTGGTAATGATAATACGTAGGTGTTTAGTTTTAAATCGCTTGATGTTCTGATACTAATCATTTGATTAAATGGTGCATTCAACGTTTACTCATTAATAATAGACCTATTAGGTAAAGCCAATTCAGCACTATTAGGATTTTTTAGGCTTTTTATTATGTTTTAGGGTTCCGTACCCAAAGGATTAAAACGTAACCCTATTAATAAGACTGTCCGTCTGTCCGTCACCAGGCTATATATATCTCGTGAACCGTAACAGTTGAAATTGCCACAGATGATGTGTTTCTGTTGCCTCTGTAACTATAACTACAACAACTAATAGTAAAAACAGAACAAAATCAATATATACAACAAACGTGATATTTTGCCCGTTTTTTGGTACGGAACCCTTTGTGCGCGAATCCGACTTGCACTTGGCTGATTTTTGGATATTTAAAAGAGTTTTGATGAAAATATTGCCTAGCAAAATAATAAAGGTAGAAAATCTATTTGTGGTTTGACTCCGGAAACACCACCGCTAAAACTAATAATAACAGTGTGCACAATAATAATATCTATATACTTATTCGATACATTCCAATTTAGTCCTCAGGGGTAAAAACGCATGTGGCTATCCTCAGGTTAGTCTCTTATCTGATCTGATTAAAGATGTCCATGGACGATAGGGCCACTTACCATCAGGTGGACTGCATGCTCGCTTGCCACCTTCATATTAAATAACATATAACAAAAAAATGTTTTCTTAACATAACATTAAATAAAATGTATGTACGATTGCATGTATTACTAGCTTTTACACGCGGCTCGTTCGCGTTAAGAAGTATTAAAATTGACAAAGTTTCATACAAACTCTCAACCCCTATTTTATCCCCTGGGGCATAGTATTGTTCAAAATCCTTCCTTAGCGGATGCGTACATCATAACATCTACCTGCATGCCAAATTTCAGCCCGATCCGTCCAGTGGGTTAAAAGATCACTATGTCAGTCATACATAGATATTATCACTTTGTGTGTGTGTTTGTTTATAAGTCAATCCAATTTATATGCGCTAAGATCCTATGCGGTCACATTAAAGCCTATAAATAGTTACACATTACTAACACTAATTAGACAAACGAAAACAACTACAGAATTTTGATCGCGTTAAATGCTTATAAATTAGTCGATGCTTTCAGTTTTGTTTCTTGAATCGATCACTGTCTTCCTAACGACCAATCGATCAGACCCGTTACGGTTAAGTGCAAGACATTACTAATGATTTCTAATTACTGTTCAAATATCATTGAATTTGCCTATTGTACTGCACTTTATGATGAGAAATGCACTACTTTTGATGTATTAAATGAATTTTCTAAATTTTTGTCACTTAGTACAGATAAATTAGAATATTACAATTACAAGTACTAGAGAGGATATCATGGAACGTTAAATACTTTTAATAGATGATTTGAGGTAAAGATTTTTTTATGATGATGCAACCCCATAGAGCAATAAAAAATGTTCTTCATGACAGATTACCATAGTGACATTCCTCTGTCCTTTAGCCTTTTCAGGTTCACCGCTAGATATAGGCCTCCTCAAATAGGGGGTTTTGACAAAAGTCATTGTATCTGCCATTCGTAATAGTGACAGTAGTGGATTTTCATTCATTACAGTTAATTTATTTCTTCTATTATTTATTATTACGGAAAACTTAAAGAATGCCTTCTTAAAATTGTCTTTTTAACCAATCTGACATACTAAGTACGCGGCCACGGCTGTTCCGGACGCGACAAAAGCGTAGGAATTAATGACGCTAATAAAATAAATGTGCGACATACGTTTACACGTCCCTCTGTTTATGTCTCATTTAAGACGACATATACTTTTACAACGGCGTCGTAAAACGTCCCATGTGGTGCGCCTTACTTACTTGTCACACTAAGATCGGATTAACGGTCAATGGAATCATCTTCTCTTAAATCTCTTAAGAATCTTCTGTTTATTCGATCTATGAGTCATTATGTTCTTGCTATCAATCATCAATTCGTTGGAGTCGTTTGCCGAAAACCGTTATAATTTACTCAAACGATTATCTAAAATATTATTCATCTATCAGCTCTTTTAAATCCACAAACTATTAATCTCCTTTAGAAAATCAGTTGTTAAATTATTAATAACAGCTATAGTTGCAGGAATTTACTATTACCTATCCCTCGAAATAGTCCTGCCCTTGGTTTCCTCTTACGATGAGCTAGGAGCTGTCAACACAAGGTAAGAGCTCAGATTCTTGTAGAAGTATACGAATAGCCATTGTTTTGATATCTCGAGTAAGATTAAAAGTTTGCATTCTAAATTCCAAGTTGATGCTCTAATTAACACGACAGCATGGTCGACGCTATTTACTCGCTGCTCTGCAATATCAGTCGAACTAATCCCTTATGGACTAACGTCGCAAGAAGCAATTCATACGTTACTTTCTAATGACCAGTGACGAAGGCAAAAGTGATGTTATAAATTACATTGTTACTAATTCTGCTTCATCTAAATGTTTGATATTCGAAGTACTTTTTGCTTATGGTCCTTATTTTATTACATCATTGATATTATCATCAAACCTTCACGCCGCCTTGGTTGAGATAAAAAACGTGTTAGGAAAATAAGTTTTATTTATAGAAATGATGAGTATTACGTATTTACTATCTGATTAAGAAACGAAACAGTATTCTTTTAATCAGATAGTAGTTTCTGCATTAATGACAACTTTCGAAGCTTTAGTAATGAACAGAGCTAAATTTGTATTTAAGTTTTAATTTAAATCATGTATTTCTTTAACGTTAATTTTTTTCACACTTTGCTAAATAACAAAGGAATATACTGCGCTAAATGAAGGAAAATCGAATCGTTTCCCGTTGATTTATAATGAACAATTAGCGAGATTTAAGAGAATCACGTTGCCGTTAACGGGCGAAATCATCCATTACCGGCATCGTAAATATATCGTCGGACCATCGACGTCGTAGCTACGTCTAATGTCGCAACACTAAGAGCAAAATGAATCCCCTACTATGTATTTATGTTCTTGCTTGTTTTGTTATTCGACTTCTATGTCATCCTGTTGTATTGGCGTAGTGCATAAATTGTACGGTTTTTGTAAAAAAGAAATGTGGTTTGTACTAATGTTTATGAGTAAATATTTATATTACTACGATTATATTGATTGAAAACTTATTTTTATGTTTATTACATATTACGTCTTGCTAAAAATGTAAATTTAAGCAAAAAAAAAGAATCATTAAATCAAATTATGCAGCATGAAATGAATAATTATACTTTTTTTTCATAAAATCATTAAGCTAAAAAAGGTGAAAATAATAAAATACATCCTATATTAAAAGGTGCATTTTTTGTTGTACGTGCTACATTTATTTGATATGTTTTTGATACAATTCGAAGTATTTTTTATGTATTATTATCGATGCATTATCGAAAACCAATAGTAATATTTTCCAGAGCTCCAACGTCTGTTATTGTGATGAGCTGAAAGGGAGAGTGAGAAAGAAATCTTTAACTGTTATTGACATCATTTCTATTACGATTCTGCCGTAAATATTCCTAATGTATGCTGTCACATGCAGCGGTCTGACTTTCACAATTATTGTCGTTTTCGTGAAATCTGTGACTAAGATTCCGGATACGAGTGAGAATTAAGTGAATGTTTTTGTGATAATCTACAGTAAATTATAACACGCTCGTTTTAGAATCGGCTTAAGTTTTTCAGATAGTGTTTGTAACGTATTATTAAATATTTCCTTATAAATATGTAGAATGTGTTCTGAATTTCGAATTCGTTTATTGAATACCAGATGTAAGTGTTTGTGATTCGGAAATTTACTTTTGTTTCAATATCAGTTCATCGTCGTTTAATATCAGTTCATCGTCAGTTTGTTCAGTTTGACGACCCGCGTAACGGAGTGGTCACCATGCCCGTCTGATTTGTGGTAGGTTCCGGGTTTGATCCCCAGCCTGACAGACATCTGAATGATGAATTTAGATCTCTGTTCTGAGTCTGGTCGTTTGTGCATTCGTCTATGGGTGTATCCATATCACCGACGACATAAGATAAAATCCTAACGTGGGCCTATGAGTGTAGAAAGTGGTATTAGAAAGCATTAGTTGTAAGGGCAAATCCTTTTCAAGAATCGTCATATATTTTAATCGATAAGAAAAAATGCGTTCTTAGAAAATTTATATCAAACTGAGTTTATATTAATAATCTATACGCGAAATTTAGAATGAGAAAATGGTTCATGAATTGTACCAAAGTAAATAAAAAATACAATATCAATAAAGTAAAACAAACGATCTTGTTGCCATAGGCAAGTAGAACATTAGAAACGATTCTTGAATTATGCAATGGTCCATTACGATAGCAGGGGACCGAGAGGAAACAATGAACTATATACACTTTGAGAACCGTATCGTGCGAAACTCGGTGTTACTTTATCGGACGATCTAATCGAGTGGGTGTTTGTGGTCGTACTATTGGTACAGAAGGATGATGCATACTACAAAGACAATACGTGATTTTAAGAGCATGGAAATAAGATTCAGAGTTAATATTAAACTTGTAAAATACAGGGTAGGAAGACTTACTTATGTTGCAATACACACAAAATATTGTTATTATTGCTAAGCTATATTATTTTTACCCGATTGCCTCAAAACGAGGGTAATGTTTTTCGAGCGTATGTATGTATGTATGTATATATGTCAGTATGTATGTATGTATGTATGTGTGTGTGTGCATGGATGAATGTATGTATGTATGTTTGTTTGTATGTATTTTGATCTTTGGCACGCGCTACAGCTTAACGGATTATGACCTATGACATGTCTTTAGAATCGTCAATATAGAAATTATTTGAAATAGAATTAAATTGGGTACAGCTTACTATAATTTCGCCTGTCAATTTTATGAATAAATCAGTTTTGCTTTTGTTATCCATTAGGAATATTCCATCACTATTCCTAGACTTGCCAACATGCATTAAATACTCCGCATCACCAATAAAGGAGTAACAGAAGTTCTCATTAAAATGTTGCATTATGTAGTGACAAACTTCCACAAACAAACATTCGTAATGACATGCCATTAACACTTATAGATGTTTGCGGAGGGGGATGTGTTGTGTATGACAAACTGAATTATTTATGTAACACACTGAAGTGACAAATGGCGCGCATCTTAGAAATATAAAACTATTTCGTTTAAAAAACATAGTATGTTGAAGAAGAAAACAGCGTGAAGATTCCAAGAAAAAAAATCTATCATGGGAGTTAAATTAGATCATATAAATAAATTTGTTCAAAGAAACAAAAGTAGAACTAGAATTGATATTTTTTTTGTAAATATAAGAGTTATAGAAAGGAAGAAGTAAATAAAAAAAATCCGGCTGGAATAATACTTTATGCAATTGTGATGTGTTACTTGGTGCTCATAAAAATAAAGAATAAAAAAATAAACATTTGCACTCATTTTTATTTATGTACATAAATAAAAATTACAAAATAACAAAGGCACGGTTTGTAATAGTTGTAAAATAAACTGAAACGCAAAATTGTTGACATAACTTTGCAACTGTATGTATCTTATAATTCAGACACTCCAATTTCACCTTTAACCTTGTGGTGTTCCTCTTAAGATCATTTTTCGTCTGATTAAGAGTGCAGAATACAATGGCAAATAATTTAAACAAAACCAAACATACATTTAGTGGAGTACACACGTGTTATTCCCATTACTGAGATAATTTCTTTAGTAAATATGGCACGGGAATTATATGGCACGGTCAGGGCAGTGAAATTGAATAATCTTGGGAACGTTTGTTAATGAAAGAGTGATAAGTGTAGGGATCTTAGGTAAGGGTTTCATGGTTGTGTAATTTTAATTTTACATAGCTGTTCCGAAAAAGGAATCGAACTTCTTTTTGTCAGACTGAAGTGGCAAGCGAGCATTCAGTCCACCTGATGGTAAGTGGTCACTACTGCCCATATACACCTTTAAGCAACTAGAACAACGGTTTTATCTGAAGTCGATCACAGAATTCACAGATAGCAACGCGCTACTCCCGAGGACTGAGATGGTCGCTTCATATATAAGTTAGTCGGCAACCACATCCTTCCAGCGAAACGTAAGAAATCTAGAGTACGTGTGAGTAATTTTCATTTCGCATCTCAGTTCCCAAAAAAGGAAGGTTCGCGGAACGTTGCATTGAAGCAAAAATTTCACTTGTACGAGTGACGTAAAGCTTTGTGCAATATTTCGAGAATTTTGCGATTCTGAATTTTTGGAAGATAATGCCTCGCCTTGCAGTACACCAACCTTAAGGTATAATTTGTACTTATATTAGTAATACGATATATATTTGTTTTAATGTTGTAAATCGTATTTTTGTGGAATATCGGTATAGGTTGACCAAGAAATTGATAAAATAGCCTTACTAATTATTTATCATGAATTGTTTAAGTTTTAATTTTATGCGCCTTGCATAAAAGTGAACCTTAAAAAACACAATAACAAAATGTTTTTGTAAGTGTAAGTAATTATTGTGTCCCACATAAATCAACAGAAATGAAATAATTTAATACGAGTTAAAATGTTTAGTTTTATTGTTTTAAAATATTTTTTTAATGCCACAGTTGTTCAGTAACGAAACATCGATATCTGTGAAAATAAGCTATCTTCAAGTTTTAAATGGGTCTGGATTTAACCCAGTAGTATGCAGTAGAAGTAACGTGATGTAAATTCCGAAAGCGATGTCTTCCGAAGAGTTATACTGGAGTGTGAGAGTGAGTTACGAGTAAGAGCGCTTTGACTCACAGAGAGATGTTACAGCGGAGCATGATAATTTAAGCCGTACACATATCCATTCGTTTAGTTCTACAACTACAACTGCACGTACGATGCAAACGCTTATGATCCTGTTCATATTTTACTCCTGATTCATATATTTCGAATTTATAAGTGGGGTTCTTTATGGTTCGACTATTTGTATGAATTGTCAAAAACAAAATAATTAAAATCGAAGGCCGAAAATGTATGTATTTTAAGTTGCTGGTTAATCCTAAATTAGCAATTTAAACTCTTACGCGCTAGTGGCGATTGTGGCAGGTGAAAAATAAATACGTGCGTCTTCCGTGCGCAATATTTGGCGACCGGTCAACCTATTGCACTTCCACTTATCTCCCGTAAGGTCCCGCGAATGTCAAGACGTCAATATTTTTGAATTTCACCATTTTATTTAATTTAGTATTCGTCCAGTCATTAATACTGAACAACAAGAATGAAATAATCTCGTAAAATGCCGTAAATATTAAGAATGTTCTATAATCGATCACCTTTTTAATAAAAGTCGCTTTATGATCAAATCGAGTCTACAATGTGTTCAAATAAAGTGCTCTTGATGAAATTGAAATATTTATGTCCACGCAAGCTGGGATTACGCTCCAAACTTAAGTTTGCAAGGCAAATGCCTTGTAAGCAGCGATTACTGGATTGTTTGGCCCATTCACAAATCCTAACGTAGCGTAAAATATATTCATCCAAAAACATTTCATCCGCGCGCACGGCGTCCACTAGAATACGTTTAAGAATACCGTTGTCTTTAAATTTGAATAATGTATTCGTTCCGATGCGATCATATTTCAGCGATCCATTAGATAGTCCCCTCTTTCCAGCCATTCTTGTTTTCCGGGCGTCAAAGTCGTTATTAATTTGTCACTTTTAATTTTGTTACTCAGTTTGTTTTGTAAAGATAAGATAAAGAATTTTTTATATTGAATGTAGAAGATTATTGTTGACTACATTACCTGTTAATTAGATAATTTAAACTTTTTGCTTAAACATGAACCTAGTTGCTGTGTTTTGATTTGAATGAGATAGTAATCAGGGGTAGGGGTAGTAAGGAGATACACTTATAAGAGACATCGTAACTTATTGCTTAGAGGTAGTAACGCATTTGACACTAGACCATATTAAATTTCTTACAAATATAACGACAGTAGAAATCAATATCACAAACCGTCTTCAAATTTCCCTTGTAAAGTGCCGATCTTACGAAACTCACAAGACGGAGATGGAAATTGAAATATTCATCTTTCGGTATGTGATGGTTGGCGAACAAACCCTTCTAAGATGACTGGTAAGAAGTTTTCCTCGCACCATTTACCATGAAAAGGGTTCGAATTAATTGTGATGTCACTTGTGAAATGGCTCGTCGAGTTCTGTTTAAATGGCCTTTGTTATCGTGTTTCCTTTTGGAATTTGAAGCTAATGTCGATGTAGCATAATAATGACTTCAACCATGGGAAGCTTTGTGTCGTTGGTGGAAAACTCTGAGTTCAATATTAATAAACATATACCCTAAGCCCTATATCCATCCATCAATCTGTACCCATTATTTAGGTCTAGACAGGAATCTAATCTGGTACCCTCTGAAAACTGGTTAGAGATTTTAAATGAAAGATGGACGCTTGACCACTTGAATCTTCTATCTATACTAATGTGCCTATAGCATGTAATGCAACTTAGATCAAATTTAACATACAGTATGCAAATTTAACATACAGTATACATACAACCCGCGTGAGCGGTCACCATACCGGTCTGACACGCAGTGGGTCACGGGTTCGATCCCCAGCCAGACAGAAATGTGAATGATGTGTTTAGATTTCTGTTCTGGGTCTGAGTGTCATACATACCTACATACGCTCGGAAAACATTATCCCTTTTTCGAGCGTATGTATGTTTGAATGTATGTATGTACATAATATGTTATAAATAAGTTATTATAAAAAAATATCAGAATAAAAATTTGGTTCAGCAGTTTTTTTTTTGTATAATATTTTTTGTTTCTGTTATAAACTAAATCTAGACTAAGCATTTATGTTTACAAATAAATTTTGATTTTGCATCAAGGTTTAAAACAAACATACAAGCACCAAACCCTTATTTTGATTAAAAGAACTTCTTTAAGTGACAATTAAGAATGTCCTCATTTCGAAATAGTTCAAAATGTCACATTAGGTGATATGAATGAGGCCTTTGCACCAGTTGGTTGTAACATTTTGGCGGAGGCATCAGAATTTCCTTGCCAAATATTCTAGGTCGCGGCTTAGCCTAATAGTGACTTACATAGTTACGACATAGTGCATAGTTACGTAAATTAATGACAAATAAGAGAATAGACTATAAGTCATGGATTTTATTTATAAATCTGAAACATCACTGAAACATAATGTTAACAGATATTCATCTGAGAGCAGTGATAGCCTAATGGTTTAACCTTGCCCTCTCAATCGAGGGTCCGAGGTTCAAATCTCAAGTTCACACCACAATTTTTTCTAAATTATGTGCGTATTAGAAATTAATAAATTAAATAAATAATTATCACTGCTTTACGGTGAAGGAAAACATCGTGAGGAAACCTGCATATCTGGGACTACTCTAAAAAAAGAGTTCTTAAAGGTGTGTGAAATATATCAATTTGGCCAACACGGCCAGCACTATGGCCTAAAAAACTCTCTTATTCTCAGAGAAGACTCGTGCCCAGCAGTGGGACAATAATGGGTTGACGACGATTCACCTGAATTCAATCATGTATTTTTAGGGTTCACAGTACTCCATTCAAACCAAAATATAGGCAAAGTTTACTGTAACTATCCTACGAATATGTAAGAAAAAAGTGTGTGTGTGTGCAATTCACACATGGCTGAAGTAATTCTTATTAAAAAAAATTAAGCATAAGGATATTCAGCTTTTTCAAAAAACAATTAAGGAATCACTGCGACCAATTCAATCTAGTTGTAGCGCCTACAACTGTTTTCTGCAGCTTTTTCGTTTCGAGTTTCAAATTACGATGTTCTAAACTAGTTTAACTTCAAAAAATGCTACATATACAAAATGTTTACTTAAATATACAGGAATTTACTGAATGTAACCTAAAACTTACATTTTGAATTTCCATCAAAAAACTATGCGCGATAATCACGAGAACAGAGCCACTAGGGAAGTTCGTATTTAATTAAGTCTTTTGTTTGCGATTTACAAACATGAAACTCCACAATCTACTCCATCGCATTACGCTAGACAAACTCTCTAGAGTGTCCGCATGTTACATTTCGAACAGAACGCCCGCTTCCGAGATTTGGGTTAAATAGGACATCGTATGCTCCACCCTCATGTTAAACAAATGCTGGTGTTCTGAGATTACCGCAAATTACTGTCCATATGAACCTCAGATGACAAACAGTGTAACACTGGAGATATTCTAATTGGTTACCACTGGGGTTTGCATAAGCCGGGTAGAGCGCGCTTTATTTTTGCACGTACTCAATTTCCCGCCTCACTGGGTGTCTCGGCGAATAGATATTAATTTACATGAATAAATAAAATTTGCATTAAAAGCGTCCGAGGCAGAGCGAGCAAAGAAAACTCCGCCCTAAGTGCGATGCGCCACGTTTTCGGTGTTAAGTTATTAAGCGTACGTCGTTATCCAGAAATATGAAACGTGCGTTTTATATTTAAAATAGTTCTAGATTTAAAGTTTTGTTTTGTTAATCAAACATCTCGTGTAAAAGATTAAAGTTAGCTTTAAATCAGTTATTTATAAAATTCAGTAATCAATCAATTTCTTTATTGGTGACTATTTATAGTAAACTCGAAGCAGAACTGAAATCCTACCTAAGCTATCACATAAGAGCTGATACCTACGGACATATACGGAATAACCTCCGCAACTTTATCTGCTTTACACAATTTGAATTGAAAAACACTGACAAATTAAATAAGGTGCTACACTGATGTTATAAAGTGGAAAAGGTGTAGTGTTGGCGACTTCACAGACAAATTAGGTCGAATTATACCATAACTCTCCAAATTTACTTTCTAATCTGTGAGTTTTCGAACTGCCTGCTTTCATACATTTAATTTGTCAAACTTTTAACTTACTTCTTACATATGTTATACATGTTAAAATGGCATAATAATATACAAGTTAAGATTAGAACAATTATTTATACATAAACATAAATTATTATTACTACTCTCAGGTTTTCATCATTATATTTCTATAATGATCTATCTAATCATATTTTGTGACGTAAATAATTAATTAGCTGTACATTATTAAGTAGCAACAGTATGCTCAGTCAAAATTACCTTAAAATTACAAACCGCTGTAACTTTAGCAAATTTGGCTCACTCTGGCATTTATTTTACCAGCTTCCCTATCCGCTATTCCCTAAAGTAATGAATGAGGTATTATAATGAAGCTAATACTATTTTCCGTATTTACCTTCTAAACATGAATTCATATAGTCTGAAAAAAGAGTAATATAAAGAGTAAAGCAATTCTTTTATTGTAATGATTACTGAAATGTTATACATACATATGTTTATGTATTCAGATATTTAAATATTGTACATATATATTCATCATTACTTAAATAAATACATGTATATAATAACGATAGAAAAACAAAATAATAATGATATTTTAGTAAACTTTGTATTTTAATATGCTAACGATACAAAACTGTAAATTTACTAAAGAACAAATGTTTTTTTTTTTTAATTTTATTTTATTAATATGATAAATTTCATTTGTTCATTAATAAAATACTTGTAACCATGGGCGTAGCCAAGGGGAGGGTTTTGGGGGTTCAAACC
>DWNE01000794.1:0-25517 GCA_018249875.1 Cecropterus toxeus | reverse complement strand
CAACATGTCACATAAAATCATTTCTTTTTGTCATCAGTACTTGCATTCTTGCGAGTGACGTCACGTTCGACATTCGTCTAGTTAGCTTGGTCGGCTTGTACAATGGCGGGCTGTCATTTGACAGATGACGTTTCGTTTGATAAAACGGCGCGAGAAATTTTTGCAAAAGTAGAAATAAGATGGAATTTTTTCTCATTGTGTCTTTAATCAAGAAGCCAAAGCAATCGCAAATTTGTCAGAATATAAAAAAGAGATACTAGAGAACTATTTGAAGGCCTTGATGCGGTGCCACTACCTACGAAGATGGTTCTCTCATATGTAAGTTAGCCGTTTACGTTTTTCTTATTTTTATTCTAGACCCAAGTCCATTCATTACTAATTCAATGCTAATGATTCATTCTGTTAATAAGAGCTTTGCTCAATTGTAACAAATTGTAAACAATAAACAATTTTAAACATCTTTTAAACAGAAACAGATAATAAAATACAATATAACGAATCAAGAACTTTCATTTTTTAATTAGTAACTATTTAACGTTTATTATCAATTAAAATTAATGAGTCAAGTCTCATTTCATCAAATCCATGTTAATTATTTAGTAAGTAGGTATAAACAATACAAAAACTATGAGTATTGTTTTCGAGATCATTATTTCCAATTTCAGTCAGCTGTTAATTTTGGCCTCTAATAAGAAAAAGCGTATTATTTTGGCAAGAAAAAAATAACTAAAATCTACTAGACTAAAATCATCTAAGTATTTAAATTAAATAAATATATCTAAATCACATGGCATTATGCCAACAAATTCCTTCTCATTTTTATCTGTGCTCATTGTAATGTAAACGTAATAATTTTTAATCTGTCTATGTAAGCGGATTCGAACTTATCCTAGTAAACTGTGATAATTATCTCTCAGTGTCTCGCCTTATAAACCTATTGACTCTTGAGATCCTATTTTTGTATGTTTCGATCGGTGCTCGTTGGAATAACCTGGTGGCCGCGACGCGTGTGACGGCGGCCTTATAGCTCTCCGGTGACAAAATGGCGGGCGTTTCGCGCGTTTTTAATATGTCGGACGGCAAGATGGCGGAGTCTGACAACATGGCGTCGATGTCTCCGTTTAACATTGCGAGGGAGTCGGACGAGGTGTAATTCGTGATCGGAGCGCAGAGTGGTATCGCGTTCGACCATTTTCTGTTCCTGGAATGATATTAAATAATGTGAGTATTAAATATTCAATATAAAAAAATGAATAACTTTAGTTCCTATTTTGTAATCTCTACAGAAAAAGAAGATTTCTATTTATAAAAATTTAATTATATTCTCCATGTACATTTAACGTTTTATCCTAGAAGACATGCTACTTTTAGCATCGATTCGCGTTTCATTAAGCAACTTCATATAAAACTCGGGTTGTATTTGTAGTCTCAAAAAGGTATGTGTATTCATAAAAATGTTGCTACTATTGATTAAGATGGACATGTATATAAATGAGTCGGCAAACAAAATCTGTGGTAAAGATCTAACCGAAATCATTCTGGCAATTGACTGCATTTGATCCCTGCTAAATCGTCGATTGCGGAAGTTAAAGTCGTACTTGATGTACTAGATGCTTTGCTCAGCTCCAAGTCTTGCTTCTCCCCGGTAGAATCATAAACATTCTCCCATCAGCTAATATTTAATTGCTGCATTTAACTTCGGAAAAGCAGCTGAATCGATTGCCGATAACTGCGTCACGTTTACTACGCTTTAAGTCTACTATCTTTGGTGTTAAGTGAGCATTCCTCCTATGTTTAAACTACGACATAACTGCGCAGACGTACTGTTGACGTGGGTGTCTAGGTATAAGCGTCAACTTTGCGACTTCGCAACGTTACGGTCGCGTCAACGCGACGCTACATAGTGAGCCGGCAACCACACTCTTCAACGAAACGCAAGAACTGCTTCACGCTAGAAGGTGTGGCGGTGGTACCTTCCCGGTCGAACATTGATTCTACCACCTGGTTATTATGTACTTGTAAGATAATGATACAGAGCCTTCGTGGGCGGTGATTTCATCTTCGGCTCTGGGTAGTATGTACCTATGTTACGCAACAGCCTAAGGATAATGAAGATAGATAACAAAATCAACTTACTTCAAACACCTCAGCATCGGCGCTCCCTTCAGCCGGTACCCTGGCTCACAGGTGAACGAGACCGTCTCCCCGATCTTGTAGTAGAACTTCACCGAGGACATCCTGCCCGAGATCGTCGTGCCGGGGTACGTACACGCCTGAGCACCTGGCGGGGGTGATTGCGACAATCATTGTCGACTAGGTGATGCGGACTAAGTAGTTAAGGTAAGACTAACTAGTTAAGACAAAAGTAACTATTTAAGTAAATACTCGTATTAAAATTAAGATAATACTTAAGAGTAAAGTTAAGATAAGACTACGTGAAGGTGGACTTGTTTAAAGGTATTTTTAATGTTTAATGAAGTAGCACAATGCAGTCCACCTGATGGTAAGTGGTAATTGTTATCTGTGTCATCTGTAAGCAACTTAATATAGAACAGGGGTTCTATCTGAAGTCAATCACAGATGCGTTGCTACTCCCAAAGACTAATATGAAAGTGAGTGAGCAACCACTCTACTCGCACCAATGAAACCTATGAACTGTTTCACACTAGAAACATATGTTAAAGCAGCAGGTAATAGCAGTTATAAGTAACTAATATGAGCTATGAGTGTTTTGAAGACATAATTATCCAAGGGATTAAACTTAGTGGTTACAGGTTAAACTTTAAGCAGATCTACTGATTTTCCTGAACGGCAGTGACCTTTTATATCTTTTACTTGCTACATCATTTATTATCTATGTATTCATTTGTTAAATTATCATTCCAACAACTGGTTTGACATTAAATTGTTGACAATCATGATTGTAATGTACATTCAGAAGCTATCACAAAAATGTCGATTATAAAAGTTCAAAATAAAAATCTGCTAGAACTCACAAGTAGGCGGCTTGTCGCTCCATCTGCCGCTGTCCTGGCAGACGAGGATGGGTCTGCCGTGCAGCGTGTGTTCAGGGTTGCAGTGGAACTGCAGTACGTCGCCCGCCCTGTACGGCGCTCGGCCCAGCACGTAGCCCGATGCTGGGGGTGGTAAGGCTGGGCAGGATACCTCTGGAAGGAGAATATTGGTACCTTGTATTTAAATATGCCGTGTGATGTGGATCTTGGAAAACACTACTTCTTGTCTTCCAGTGGATGTCGTAGCAGGAAACTAAGCTCTAAGAAATGTGGTAGCAGCAACTTCCTGTGTAATATAAACTAGTGTCATGCCAGGGGCAGGAATTATTCTCCCAAAACCCGATTAGTGGTTGTATTCCATTAGGCCTAGGCCCAACAGTGGACCTAAAAAGACATGGGTGGGTGGATGGTTGGTTCCCCTATCCATTGACTCGACGTAATTTAACTGTACAATCAGTTAGTTTTACTTAAGTCGCATGCGCAGTCTACGTCAATAGTAGGTTTAATATTACTTTCATCTGCTATGCTAAGCTCTAAATCTCTTAGGTTCAATGAAGGTTATTTCTGTAGTTTCGAGACCAGAATAGACGGTTGTTTCTGGGGTTGCGGTCGGCAAGAGTGGGAACTTTCATCACCCAGGCATGCTGTTGGGGAAGGATCTAAGTACCCGGCGGTCTGAAAGAGGATAAGTGCTTTTCTGGGCTGTGATCTCACAAGATCGACGTGCTCAGAGGACTTGGGTTGCATTTTCGTTGGTAATCCTGGAACTGTAACGGCAGTCCTCAACGTAACACAAAGGAAAACTGTCGAAGGGATGTTAGATTGGTAAATCATATAGCCCGGCGAAGAATACATGACGGTTCCATGAAGGTACAATGTACTACATAACTTAGTAAATTCCACGGCATTGTGGTACTTTTTGAAAGCCCGTCCCCCCAAAGGTAGAAGCAAGGTGAAGTACCTCTACAGACAGGGAAGGGCCTGGCCCAGTCGGCGGCGGGCAGGCACACGGTCTCGGCGGCGCCGCTGAGCGCCCAGCCGGCGGGGCACGAGAACGCGGCGCGCCCGCCCACGCCGCGCGACACCACCGCCACGCGCGGCCGCCGCTCGCCCTCCTTCAGCGGCGTGTCGTGGACCACCTCGCCGCATTCCACGCCTGCATATGACAAATGAAATGTCTGTATATAGACCTACCTACTTAAAAATTGGCTTTTTTACACTAATTTTACCAGGTGGTAAAACCAGGGTAGTTAGATCGGATAGGTACCGCCGCTACATCTATTATTTATTATAGGCCTACAGGGGTACTTAAAATTGGTCTTTTTTACACTACCACCAGTTTTACCAGATTCTACCGAGGAGGTACCACCGCCACGCCTATTTCTAGCGTGAAGCATTTCTTGCGAGAAGTGTGGTTGACGATGGGTGTGGTTGACGGCTCACTTATATGTATACCAGACGTCAGTCCTCAGAAGTAGCTACGCATCTGTGGTCAACTTCAGATTGAATTCCTGTTTTATATGACCTGCTTTTCTATTCCTGTTCTGTATAAATCTGGTGCTTACAGATGTCCATGAGCGGCATGACCACTTTACATCAGATGGGCCGCATGCTCGGGTTTTTCTCCATTATTGAAAAAAATACTTTTTTTATGCTGCAAGATTGGAACACTACCTTAACTAAGAAGATTCAGTAAGAAAGTTAGCGGGTTTGTCTTTTTTCTTTGTACAATATATTTCTTTTGTTGAACCATCTTGTATTTTAACTTGGCAATACAAAAAGTTATTTAGGGGGTTTGTACGCTTAAATCTAGAAAGAATTAATTATTTATTAACATTTTTCTCTCTCTTTTTTGTGGTATGAATCCTGCGACAGCACCGCCACATCTATTTCTGCTTAATAGCAGCAGTGTTACACGCTGGGCTGATCTACTCTGAAGAAACTTGTAAGGGAGATATCCATGGAGTTCCAGCTTAGTCTTTAGGAAAAGCAAATGTGGCCAATCTTAGGGACTTATTTGGTTTGGCTTCCAGATATTCATGGGTAACAGCAGTGACTAAACACCAGGTAGACTTCATGTTTCTTTGTTTCTTCAATCTTATGAATATAAAAAAAAGATGTCCATGGACGGCACAAACTGAAGCACTGAAGCACAAAATATTCAATGTATATGACTTACTCTCGCAAACCGGTAATGGAGCGCTCCAATTCCCAGACGCTCTGCAGACCAGGGTGTGGGCTCCCAGTAGAGCGTTGCCATTCGCACACGAGAACTTGATTTCCGAGCCCAGCATGGTGCCAAGACCACTTGCCACCAACCCTCTTCGAATCGGCAGCGGTGGGCAGTGGACATCTTGAATCATAAAAAAATATTATCATTGCGCAGATTATTTATCAACTCATTTTCGCTAGTATGCGTGACGCATGTGTGAAGTACTTCGATTGTATAATTTTAATAAATTTTGGGTATAGATTACAAATTCAAAGAGATTCTCGAGTAGACCCTCACCTTCAACAATAATCTCGACCTGATGACTCTGTCTTGCAGGGGTCTCACACCGGTACACTCCAGAGTCTTCCTTTTCAGCTCCCAGGATACTCAGCCTATACTCCAGCTGACTGTCCCGTCCAGGGTCATCCGTCCAGCCTTCTTGGTATTTGCGGTCTATGCTGAGGAAATGGAAAGGTGTGACCTGAGAGAGTCTCTTAATACAGAAGACAATAATACATAATCTTGATACAGAAGACAATAATAATATAGAAAAGTATTTCCCCAGAAAATTTTCTGATAGTGACAGGCGCAGATTATATCTTTTTATATCAGGTCATACAAGCTTATCTATTTTTGACGACGTGCCGACGTGAAAATTTCGCCAAGATGTAGGACAAAAATTTTAATTTAAATCTAAATTTTTTTAGGGTTGAGGATTGAATTTGGTATGGTGTAGCTTACGCCTCCCAAGTCTTCATTGTTAAGGACGTTATGGTTTAGACAATTTCGTGGTGTTGCCCAAATATTCACAGATTGCGATAATTATTTACCAATTATCATTGCATGACATTCTGCTTCCTAGGAAATGTTACCGTTCATCTATCCGTCAGCCCCTTGGAGTCCATTACCAGACATAGGTCTTCTAATAACAGTTTTTTTGCCAATAGTCATCGCACCTGGAATGCATGTTGGTGACTACAGGAAGACGTTACTGTCCACCAAAATTTTGTGCCTTATTGTGCGATATCCACGGGAAGAGAGGGAGTAGTGCCATGACTTAAAGAAGACAGCGGGCACCCGTTGGATTCAGGAGACACAAGTCTAGTTCGAGTAGCGCCATTTATTGGCTTATGTCCAGTAGTAGACCACGAAACGCTTATGGATGGATGAAGCACTCCACATATGTTATCTCCACAAATACTTACTCCGGGTAAAAATGCGTGACGTTCCATTTAGGGTTGCCGAATCTCCTCATCCAGAGGCACTCCATGTGCAGCACAGTCCCAGGGTATACGAGTAGTTTTCCGTCGTTAGTCTGAGCTATCGGCCCTTGAGAATACCTGAATAGGATTGTTGGTGGTTTCTCCACTGGGAACAAGAGAAGAATACATGTAATATGGAAGTAGTAAAAGAGCAGGCAGTCCACCTGATGGTAAGTGGTCACAACCGTCCATGGACATCACTAATCGAAAGCAACTTAGTCTAAAGTTTTACTACAGATCTGTCAGAGATTGCTATCCCTGAGGAGTAAGTTGGAACGCCTTGGATAACTACGTTTCCCGTACGACACCCTTTAGACCAGTACCCAGCGACGCTTAACACTGCTGTTATTAGGCAGAAATAGTGATGAAGGTGGTGTCTCCAGAATCTAAGTAAAGAATTTTACAGAATGTTCAGTTCTTCCGATTTCGACGATTGCTAAAAACATCCGGCTTTGACAAAAACTTCCGCCTGATTTAGCCCAAGCTGAAGGTTTTTGGCCGAAGCAGAAGCTTGGGTCCGACACAAGGATTACCTCAATTCATGTTATATGAGTTTAAACAAAATTCTCTTACTAGCATAGTCGTTTTCCTGATTCAGTCCAAAACACGTAGGCTTGGTGCCGTCCCACGACCCACCGATGCATTTCCTGGTTTGCGATCCTGTCATAGCATATTTGCCAATGTCGCTACATCTGAAACAAGCCTTATTATTACAAATATTATAAATGTCACATCGTTTCTTTTACTTATTATGCGATCCTGTCGTAGCATACTTGCCAATGTCGCTACATCTGAAATAAGCCTTATTATTATAAATGTCACATCGTTCCTTTTACTTATTTGTGTCTTCTGATAAAAGCGGAACTGAAGTGATTCAAAAATTCCTTGCGAGGGATAGTTAGTTCTTTTTTTTCAAAAATTGTGGAGTTTTATTCTGGACCTCCCTACCCTTAACAAAGGGAAAAAAATATTGGCCAGTCTATCTACCTATTATTTTTACCCGCAATTAGGCTTCCCCCTTAACGAAGCTATATCTGTCACAATAATACAAACAGCAACAAGAGTAAATTCAAAAAAAAGTTTTGCTACAAACGCTATTACGCTTTCTACATTCCTATGAATGTAAATCAGGAAAATCCTAGTTTGGGCATAGGCCCAAACTAGGATTTTCTCCTGTGTCGTCGGTGGCATGGACACAAACAAACTCAGATACACAAACACCCAAACTCAGAACAGAAAACTAAATTAAACAAACAAACACAAACGTACAAATAAGTAGTATAAAGTAACATACGTGCAAGAAAAAAAAGGTGCAAATAAACAAACGTTGAAACAAATGAACGTAAACACAAACAAACTTACAAATAAACAAAAGTACAAACAACCGTATTTTTGTTTTTAGGAAATTAGATTCATATACGACAGTTAATTTGAAATCATAAACGAAAACATGAACTGTATTTATTTGGTACAAATAACAAATTACCTAGAAATTATTACAGCTCCAGGTGGAAAGTCCACTGTTTCTGTAATTTCCAGGTCGTTAAAGAATGACACGACATGGGGCTCCTCGTTTCTGAAGGTGCAGGTGTTGTTGTTCAGTAGTTCTTCGCTTTGAGCTTCTAGTTCTTCTGCAAGTAATATTTTGAGTTAGTTCAAAGGCCAAATGTCATAAGTTGGTCTCTTTGAAATAACTAATATAGTATTTTGTAATATTGCATAGTGAAAACGAAATTGACCGAATTCAAAATTTTGACATATTTAGTTAAATACTTGAAACTACTTCTAGTCGTCTATCGTCTAGCATTTTAAAAAGCGACAATTGCGTGCTAGAAACGTATGAACAAAATATTATGTCTGTTTGTTTCCCTTTCCTTTTAAGAAACTTTTCAAAATGCGAACACAATTTTGTTCTTTTCATAAAATGCAAATTTCGCATTCCCCTTTATTATTATCTATTTTATGGTCCCTTTTATGTTCACCGTGATTTTATACTTATATTTGTTAAAACTCGTCTAAATTTGGCACGTTGTAGGGTTGCTGGATTGTTCTACATACTTTACGCTTTTGCGGTAAGTTCAGGGATATCTGTTAAATTTCTATTTTGTTGCACTTATCAATTGATGTAATCACTAATCTTGGATTGCATGTTACTACAATGTGAGTTTACTTAAATTTATGTAGCAATACTTCTTTATCTTCAAATACAGTCATTGTTATTGCGTAAGTCGAAGCAAAATATTAAAGTAAATTGAATCACTTACCACAGTTAAAACTCTTTCCGACCCAGTCTCCTTGCTCACAGATGAGCTTCCAAGTGGTCCTCTCCCCCATAATCGATGCTATGCATCTGAATGTGATCTCCGTTCCATGAGGATAACCCTCCACTCCAAGAGTACCGTTAACTTCAGCTCCATCGCGGTATATCAATGTTCCTTGCACCCTACCGGATTTTTCGTCAAATGTTCATAAAACGTCTAAATTAATTAAAATGTGTCAAAAATTCGGAAACTGCATCATCCACAAACGAGGCAATTTCCGCGTCAAAATATGAAAAGCATGCACTACCAACAACGACGAATTCTGCAAAAAATTAGCAACAAAACACAAGCTTGGCCAAGACAAGAGAAAAAAGCTAGATATACAGCCTGTGCGCTGTGATTTAATTCGAAGGAATCAAATTTATTGTTAAGAACATGAACTCAAAACTAAGCCCTGCCTTCTGAGGATTTCATCGGAATCTTTATAACGATGAAAGTGATACCGATAAAGATAGACTAAAACCAAATGTTAGAGATGAATGTAGAAAAGAATTTTGTGAGATAGAATCCAAAACTGGTGATCAGTTCAATGTGTATGACTCTAAACAAATATATGACGATGTGTCTATTCGAACTGATGCTGTTGAAAGTGGTTATGATCAGAAATATGAAGTACAAGTTAGAGAAGCAAAAGTCCGAACCTAGAAGGCTCTCACCAGGGCTTGGCATCCCTGAACGCTTGTGTTCCCTTCAGTCTTTCCAGCCAGCAAATAAGAAACGCAAATTCTTTGCAAAAATATTATTTTTTGTCGTTGTTTTTCCCAACAATGGGCAAAATGATACATTTCACGCAAGCTGTATTCCAGTTAATTTTAAAGAAACTGGAATACAACTCACACAAAATTTGAACACAAATCCTGATGTATAGCAAAATAAAGAAACGAACGAAAGAAAAATAATGCGACTAAAGCACCAATCTCTTGTTGCCAGTCCACAAAAATAAAGCTTTACGATAATATAAATACTGGCAATTGATACAATTTGGATTATCACATCCATTAAAATAAATATACGAAATTAAAAGACACACATAAGCTACAATGAAAGCGTACTTATATTTAATGAACAACATTTATTTACTGAATTGCTGAATCTTCAATGACATTACTCTTTTAAAAGACGTCATCTTAGTATAACAAAACGTCGAATTAGTTATGTGACTTTGATATCGCCAAGATTTTGTTCAATAGTTCTATTGATTTAAAGAAAAGTTTTTAAGGACACTAAAATAACGTATTATAAATACCTTCAGAAGGAAGTTTCACACCATTTGTACAGTCAAATCACAAATTTTATGGCAAGTAAAGATTCCACAATTCAAATAGTATTTTCAGACATTTAGTTGATACAATAACTTAACTAACATACTACAAATTTGGAAATGTCTTTACCTCGCTGGTGGACCGCACTCTGACACAGCCTTTCCTAGTAAATCCGGTTCTAATTCGGAAATATCTTCCCTAACGATGTCAGAACCACTTTGATACTCTGACGTTGGTCGTGGTCTCGAGAGATTTGCTGAAAACACATTAGAATGCATGAAAATATAAATAAAAATGATATACTATTTTATTTAGAAACTGAAATAAGTATAGATGATGTTGATTTAGATAATTAGTTTAGCTGAATGAGAAAATTCTTTCGAACCGTTATAATTTGAAACTCTATTAAAAGAAAGTGTGTTACGTCATCGTATTTGGACACAATAGGTGACGCTGTTGTCTTTATATAGATTTTTATGATTCTTACCACTTTGATTTGTCAGAAAAAAATAGTTCCGAAACGTACTCTAGTAAGTTAATTAACGATCACAACAACATTACTTAGATAACTCCATATCTCTAAAACATTTATCGTTGTGTTGTGGAACTTAGTTGATACCAACCTAACGGTCTACAGAAATCGTGAACTGTCGGTTGCAGTCTTCCAAGGTGACAGTTGAGGGTCGCAGGCGGTGACCTGCCGGGCTCGCAGGCTATGTTCACTGAAGACGCGTGGGCCACGGTCAGACCGGCTCTGTACCCAGATTCGTACGTAGCGCCATGGAGAAGGGGCAGTTCACATGGTGCTGGAAAGGCAGAAATATTGTTGGATGATTTGTTTGTATAATATATAACGCTTATACTTCTAATGTTATGCTCATACTTCTACTTTAGGTTTTAGATATTTATAATTTTATTAACCTTATTATGATATGAGCTTTGGCTCGTGTACTTATATACGCTTATTTTGGATTAATAGTTATTTTTGTGTCAATAGGTAAACGAAAAATATACACTTGCTGATAAAATATACTTGCCTCTCAGTTTTTGACACGTGTTAAATCCAGATCAGAAATCTAAATACATTAATTTCGGGGTCTCTTTGGTCGAGAATCAAACAGTAAAGTATATGCATGTAACAGATCATGTCATTAGATTGATGATCGCTCTTCTAGATTATATCGAAGCAGAACTTACCAGCAACGCATTCTGGCATGCTGGTGACCGCCCACTCTCCAAGCCAACAGCGAAGATTTGTTGGCCCTTGCACATTGTACCTGGAAATGACGAATTTAATCGTTAGAATGTTTTCTATCGATTTATACATATATACTGTACATAGTTACTATGTTTATTTACTTCAATTTAGTATCAAAACTTACCCATATTCGCAAGAGAAGTGTACAACCTGACCGTTTGGAACAGGGTCAGTTTCGTTCAACTCCTTCTCATCTCCGTGAGTCAATCCTGAGACCATTTGGCTCCCTAGACCAGAGTCTTGCGGCATGGTATAAATACCATACTCCGTTGTTGGCACGTGACATGGTACTGAAAAAAAAATCTAACGCTACAGATTTAAAGTCTAATTAAGAATCCTTTGATACTCAAACTTCATGCGCATTACAGAAAAGATTCATTCCGAAAAAAGTATGCTGTTTCGTTTCTACTCACGGATTTCGCATTTAGGTTTCTCTGGCTTCCATCTCCCTCGCACGCACTTCGCGGTGGCGTTCAGCTCCAAGTTCAAGCCGTAGCCTTTGCCACAGGCGACTCGGACTATCGTCCCTGAAATATTAGCGAAACGGAAATTTATTGTAACTATTTATCAAGTCTAAATAATTTCTTACTCTGATCTTCTTGTAATTATGAGATTTGTCTTTAGTTTCATTAAGTTATTTTGTAACTTCATTTTAGACCATAGATATCACACGAATATTTTTATATGTTGAAATTTCTTTGAGATTCAAGTATTTGCGGGCGCTCTCCAAAATTTTTAAATACGGGAATTTCAGACAGATAAATTTTCCCTGGACTTCTTATGGTCAAGAACATAAGACCGTTAAATTGCATGTGGAAATCAGGTGGACTTAGTTAACTTTAGCTAGTTTAGTTAGTTTAATGTCCAATTTTAGTCCCACTTACCAGAACTGAAGGTATTATTTGGATCTCGTCCATATTTCACGATTTCGATGTTCACGTACGGTTCGCTCTCTATTGCCTCACAAGGGCTTTTTGGGCGGCCTTTTTTACCTTTCTCCGTTTCTGTTTTGTTTCCATTTTCACTGTCTTTGGTATCTAATGCTTCTTTATCTTCGGCTGTTAATGATTCACGTTGTCTATTTCTTCCACCTTTGCCTTCTCTTCCGCTATAAAGTTATATATTATTTTTTAGCTTTTTCCGCTATATGTTTACAATCAAAAACTAATTAGGTAAAATTAAGAAAACTTCCGCATTTTCATCGAAAATGTCAATAATACTTTCCATTTTAATTATAATATAAGTACAGATGTTTATAGTCTTAAATGTTAAATAGTGCATTGCACTAATTATTCTAGATTTAGAGACTTTCTGATTAGATTGTAATTCATAAAGTGATTGAATTGAAAATAATAAAAACAATTCCTAGTCTTTCAGAAAGCTGAATTGTTTTAAACAAAAGTTTTAAAATATAAAAAATAATAATGGTTAGAGACTACTTACGTTTTTGGCACAGTAGCAGTCGTCTGATTCAGCCTGTCAGTTTTTCTACTTGTTCTTTTGTCACGCTTTTCCAGTATATTGTCGACTTCTGTTGAATTAGTCTTAATATACTGTATAGGCACCACTGCTACCTCTTTTACATAAACATCGTTGGTCGTTTCATTTTTATGTTTTGGCTCTAATGGTATTACTTTTAATAAGTCTATATCAACATCCTCTATAAGTTTTGAATCCGGACGAACTGTTAGAATTTCTGTATCCGATTCTTCAGTATTTACATTGCGTTTCATTCTAGATTTTGATTTTTTCATAGGCGCTCGGGTACTGAATTGCATTACATTACTTTCAGCCCCTTGTAGTTCAATATCGAACTCAGTTTTATCTTTAATAACTTCAGAACTTTCCTCACTTTTTTGATTCTCACCAGAATTAGTTTCACCGGAATTAGTCTCACCAGAATTAGTCTCGCTACTCTTTTGATTCAAAAACCTTTTCCTTCGCTTATCGACATATTTCTCAAAATACTGATGTTTTAATTTGTTGATATTGTCGGCGATTTCGTCATGGGATTCCTGTTCATGGTCGGGAAATATGCCTCCCTTTAAGACCGTGATATGTGGATTATCATCAAATTCTGATGAGTCTTCGTAATCCGGCACTTCGTCATGATGTACTACTTCGTCCTCCTCCGGTTCATACACGGGTTGGTAAGAATACAGCCTGTGACCGATGGGTTCACCATGTACATTGTAGACCGTGTACACAGCTGTGGGGATGTTTTCACCATCAGGCGTATCAGTGTCAGATGGAGCTATATCATCGTCTTCCAGGAATTCCAGGTCGAATTTCTTCATCAGCTTGAAGTTAGCATGCCTTAACGTTGGTTTCCGAGTATCATGGTTATATTTTTCGTAAAGTTCATCAACATGGTGTTGGTTAGGCTCGGCTGAGTGGCGACGGAGGTTGTTGTAGTACTGACGGAGGTAAGCGGACCTTCTGTGACGTATTTCCGGTTCTGTTACGGATCGACGCCTCCTGCTCCAACGTATTCGGGGATGTTGGTAAAGTGTGCATCTGAAATTTTTATATATAATATATGAGTAGAAGTTATTAAAACTAAATTGTTCCTATGATTTCTATATTATTTAGCCGTGTGACGTCAATTCCGAACATAATACTCTCTCTCTTTCACCTTTAAGGGGAAAGAGAGAGAGACTCTCTCTTTCCCCTTAAAGGTAACTAAAGAAGAAGGAAAGAATACAAAAGAGAGAACAAAACAGAAGATGGGAACAGTGTTTTCTTGTTATTTAACGCACATAACCAATCAAAGTGATCAACAAACCCCACTTTTAAAAAGGAATCCTTTTTCTTTATATTGGACATAGGCCTCCTCTTCAGAGGAGGTTTGGCCTGTTGGATAGTTCCCTAAACATGAACATGCTATAAATGTTTGCCTGTGTGGACTATGTCAGACTTACTTCGGCAACTCCCGCGGGCTCCAGTGGCCACCGACGCAGGTGGCTCCCGGCGGACCCTCTGATAATACGTAACCCTTGTCACATTCGTACATAATTTGCTTATTATTTACCACCTGGAAAGTAAAAAAAGACTAAATCAAACAGGTGATACATAAACATACTATTATATTATATTATAGAATACAAATAGTAGTATACATTCTTTTGCAAGGTGATAAAACCAGTTAGACTGTAATGTGGTACCTCACTGGGACAGCAGTTCCAAGCTTGAAGCAGTATACGTTATGTTGGAAGGGTGTGGATGCCGACTTAAATACGAGTCGACCATCTTAGTTCTTAGTAGTGGCAATGTATCTATAACTGCTGCCAGGTGGTAGAACCAATGTAGTTCGACCGGATACCACCGACACTCCTATTTCTAACGTGAAGCAGTTCTTGTGTTTCGGTGGAAGGGTGTGGTATATAAGGCGACCATCTCAGTCCTCGGTAGTAGCAACGCATCTGTGGTCGACTTCAGATAGAATACCTGTTCTATATGAAGTTGCTTACAAATGTTCATGGGCGGCAGTGACCACTTACACAGCTGGGCTGCTTGCTCGTTTGTTATTTCATAGTGTAACCACATTGTGTTAGTAGAACTGGTAACCCGTTCTTATTAACAATAAATAAATAAATAAATATAAAAAAACGGATTTCAGATAGAACATCTGTTCAGATTTCCAGGAGTGGCAGTGGCCCCTTAATATCAGATGGACTGCATGTTCGTTTGCTACTTCAATTTTACAGGAATTAAAATAAATTTGTGTTGCTACGGCTGCTCATGAACACCTGGTGATCAACATCATAAAATGAACCTAAAGCCGATAAGAGATGCGTTGCCACCGCTAAAGATTAAGATACATAGACATATATAAGAAGGAATGAACAAATTTGCTACTACAAATTTATTAAAATAAAATTGAAGCTCGTATTAGAATATATACCTTTTTTACATAGGGCCTATAGTCATACAGCCCCATGTTCCCCACAAGCAACACCTTCCCGTTCTCGATGTACCCGGGGAATGGACAAAACACTGAAAATAAAACATAGCGAAGGTTTTAATTCCATAACAGATTATAAAAGGCGTATTATTTACACGTATACATACACACACACATACACACACAGAAAACACGCACAAACACACGCGCGAGCGCACGTAATATCCATAAAATTATGTCTTAACGACAAATTACATTTATGAAGAACACAATTGCTCTGACCTATCTGTCTCTCTACTAACGCATGCGCATTAACATTCGCTAACTTTGTCAACGACAGCTTTATAACTAAAGGACTGTTGAAGGCTTCCCTGCTCTACTTATAATATCTCTATGGTAATAAGTCGACGGCTCACTTATATATGAGGCGACTTCGGGAGTAGCAACGCATCTGTGATTGACCTCACATATACTCCCTGGCCCTCTGGTCTATATGAAGTTGCGTACCGATGTCCATTAGCCGCAGTATCCACTTACCATCAGGTGGACGGCATGCTCGTTTGCTACTCCAATCGGATAAATAAAAAGCCAAATTATACTGCATCACTATTGTGTAACTGACTTTCAAAAAAAGAACAATGCGTCAAATTACCTTCTTTACATCTTGGAAAAAAGAAAAATGCGTCAAATTACCTTCTTCACATCTTGGAGTTTCCCCACTCCAATTGCCAAACGAGCAAATTACAATGGGATTCCCTTTGAGCTCGAAACCATCCTTGCAGCGAAACCTTGCTTTCATTCCATGTTCCGTCTTTGGAGCCATAACCATCCCATTACGAGGGTACTTTGGCATCTTTTTGCACCTGGAAAAAATACCATTATTGGTAGATTAGATAGAATTTCGAGTTTCATGGTGTCGGTCGTGAATCACATCACTCCCTATCTTCGCAGAAATGTCTTGGGCGTCTAAAGCAGGGCTCGGCAACCTTTTGAGTGGGACGAGTTCAATTTACAGAATTTCATTTTTTTAAAGAACCACATTTTCTTGCCAATAGTTCATAGCTTACTTATGCTAACTTTATTATTGCGTATGGAACTAAAGAGCCGCATGTGGCTCGCGAGCCAAAGGTTGCCGACCCCTGGTCTAAGCGATAGTCTGGGAAATGAGAAGCAGCGTCTTCCTGAAACATCAAATCCCACATACACGCATGCTAGGTGGGACAATAAGCAAAATAGCCCAAAATTAGAGCGCAATCGAGCTGTCCAATTGTTAGACTTCATACACCTTCAAGAACTTTTTTGAAGAACGTGCAGGTATGTGCTGCTTTATGCTGAAGAAAACATCGTGAGGAAACATCATTATGTTTTCTTCAGAATAAAACAGTGAATTTAGAAAAATCTGTAATTTTTATTAGCCTCTGCAATGTGCTTTTGAGTTCATTGAGTTTCATTAATTACTCCGTCGACATTTTTTATAGGTGTACCAAAGAATAAGGCAGACGGGCTTGATGGAAAGTAGTTGCCGTCACCTATGAACATTTGTAACACCAGAGGAGTCGCCAATGCATCGCCTTTAATTAAATTACATTTAACTATAATAATTATGAATTAGTCTCACCTCGCTGGTTGACATCTGGGTATTTGGGTCCAAGTTCCATTATTGCAGATCACCGCCAGATTGTTTGATGGAAACTCGTAGTCTTTCTCGCAGTCAACAACAATCATGTCTCCTGTTATTGAAATCAAAGATCTAATTAGTTTAATTAATAAGTTTTTACAAATACATATAAGTATTCCATCTGTACCAACAAATACAATATTCGTTAAGAATAATTATAGTAAGACATTTTGTTTTTTACATTTTATATTTTTAATAAAAATCCATTATAATGCGATGGTCATATTTTTTTTTGCTTCAGTTTCGTTTTTAATTTTTGTTAAAATGTCAATTTTGTAAATAATTGATGACTTTTATTAACCGACTTCAAAAAGGAGGAGGTTATCAATTCGGTTGTTTCCTTTTTGTTTCCATTATGATTATTTATTTGAAAATTCATTTGTAAATATAGTAATTATAGTTCGAAGAGTAGGATTCGGTAAATCTAGTAACTGAAATAATAGATTTTAGTATAATTGATTCTGATAGAATCTTACGTAAGAAAAGGGAGAGGGGGGGGGGTGGGGTCGATTTTTTATTTTTGGGACGCGGAAGGGGATCGCCGATCTAATTCTTATGTCATTAATTTTCGGCAATATTCATGTCATATATGAAATAAACAGTTGTACTTACCATGTTGTACCATGGACGAGCTGCCGACTATCTGTGTGTGCTCGTGTGTGTCATTGCCCCCTGTTCTATTCTCCATTAACACCACCTTTCCTTGAGACACGTGTGGTACCACGCACGGCGCTGAAACAAACTCATATCAACATTGTCTCTGGGCAAGGTCTCGCCTGAATGATTGTACATTTACCCGACTGCGTCACGAGGATGGTAATGAGTTTTAAGCATATGTATGTATTTAATTAAAATATATTAAAAGAATACTTCATGTCCCTTTTATAAAACACCCTTAAAACCGGTCGCAGTAGCGTTTAACTTTTCTGTATTAAATTAAAATGTCAAAAAAGGGGAAGAAAATAATTATATTATTTATTTATATTTTATATTTCTAGTAGATACACTTCATGACCACTAGATGGCATGATAAGCGTCTGTTGAATTTAACTCTAGGCCATAGATGGCGTTGAAACCTATATCCTTTATTTTTTTCTGAAACCTTCACACAATGGATACCTGGATACGCTTACGACCGAAGACATAGGCCAAAGAAAAGGTGGGGTCAATTGTGGTCAAATAATCAAAATTCTGATCAATATCCAAGATTCAAAAGAGAGACTACTAGATATAAATGGGGAAAACATTTGGAAAACAGTAGGAAAACATAAGTTAAGTAACGAAATATATTATCGTAAAATAGAGCGTAAACGCTGTAACTCGCACTTATGTAATTTTATTTACCGATTAGAAAGCAGAAAAAATCTATAAGTCGCGGGAGCCCAACAATAAGACCCAAATTGTTTGACTTCATATGATCAAAAGGAAAATTTACACACTGTGGAAATTAACACTATTTTTCGAGGTACCACATAAACATCTCAAATTTCGAAAGTTTTTAAACTCTGTTGGACATTTATATTTACCTAAACACATAGGTAAAGGATGACTCCAAGTTCCATCATTCTGACAAATGCCCGATCCATTCCCCTCCATCTTCATACCGTCCTGACATCTGAATATTATCGACGCTCCTAGCCCAGTTCCTGATGAAATATTCTCCAACCAGCCGTTCCAAAGCTGGCCTGGATGCCCACAATTTATCTCTGGAAAAATGTATGATAAGAATTTGTTACATCGTAAGCTAATTTAATTTAAGTCATTTTATATACTTAAGAAGGAATAAAAAAGATGTACTAAGACCCTTACACTCATTAATAATCAGTAATAAAACTATCAGCATTTCAACACTGCAAAACTTATTAATTATTATAAATAAGAGAATGTCAATAAGGCAAAATTTAATGATGAGGTTTATTTACTATTTGTAGGTTGTTGTACTAGGCTACATTAGATATAGAGCTTATTTTCCAAAGATTTTATATGTTTACTGCGGTTACTTAACATTACCCCCCTCAGAAATGACCTGATTGAAGTATATATGTATATATATATATATTAGAAAAAAAAAACTACTAACCTTTACATATCGGTTGCGTGCCGGACCACTTTTTATCAGCGCCACATCGTCTAGTCGCGTCCCCGACCAGTCGGTATCCATATTTGCATTCATACTTTACGACCGAGTTGTACGCACACGATGTGTACACCGCCTTCCCGTGGCGAGGCGCCTCTGGCGCTGGACACTGCACCTGCGTGACCACTAGATGGCGACAAGCGTCGCTTTAACGTAACTCTTACTCTAGATCATAGATGGCGTTGAAACCAATAAGTAACATCAAGGTCATTAAAACTCATTGTTTAGCAAGGATAGGTTATTCCAGGATGTGACAATGATTTTTAAATAGGACATTTATCTTTTTAGATCACTATCTTCTTTTAAGGATAAATAAACATGCAGAAAGAAGTAAGCGCCGCATGCACTCGAGGAAATAAAACAATTATATTATATTTACCTTTATTTCGCTACAGCACAGTACAAGTTAAAGATAAGAAAGTCTTTACAATAAATTCTTGCACGGTCAACATCGAAATAAGCTTCGACTACAAATATTATAGGTTATCTACAAACATGTAGCTATAATAGGCTATAGGCAGTAAAGATATCTTTGATAATATCATTTAATAATTTTACCATGGCCATTAAAATTTTGACTCATGAAATTCGGAAATCGCAGTACTAATGTTATAGAATTTAAATAGAACAACAATTCTATATCGTAGTTGTAACAATTTTAAATTCTACGGAATGTAATGATTGATTCAAACTGTCCCCTTCTCTCCCTCTGAAGAGCAGCAGGAAAGGAGAAAAAAGATGTTTTAAAAATTATAATTCACAACTAATTTGTCTAATAAAATGTCTAGATATCCCACTGGTTTTTGGAAATTTTGCTCCCACACAGATTTCTGGGTGAAAATTTTGAGGGACCAAAAAACGAACCTTGCGAAACACCATGAAACAGGAAGCTAGCGGATATCAAAAGACATAGATGAGTAAGGTTGTCGTGAAGTGCTCTCTGATAAGTTAGTTAAATAATTGAGTTCCAATTGAGTGGGAGATCTGAACTAATTGCATCATGACAATGACATTGCTGAGTGATAGCCATGATAACTCGTTAAATACCAAGCGCCATGCCAACTAATCACCGGCAGAACATGTAGACATTTATCCACGAAATTTAAAACCATGCAACATTCCAAAATTAATTACGACACTTAATTCGGCAACTACATTGTCACGAAGCAATGTGAGATACGCCAATATCAATTTTGACGGATTTAATGATGAGCCCGAAACCGCACGAGACAGAAGATTACATTCGTAAATAAAAGTAATAAGAATCAATATTATAAGCAAGTGTTGTTCATATTTAACATTCAAACGCTAATTTAGACTGTCTTATTGTAAAACAGCTGTTACATAACTTAATTTGAAGTACCAATTATTAATAAGCTAATTGTAATTAGTTTTGATGAAAAATTAGGACTTCATTTAGATTTACAATAGGTATTTTAAGCTCTGTCAAAAGAAATAATTCGTTCATTAATGCGACGTAGCAAAAAAAATATTATTGACTTCGCAAAAAAAATATTTTCACTTCTTTTTCGTCTCGTCACCCGACTGCGTAAGGAAGCGGGTAATCTTTTTTGCACATAGACTTTTATGTTATTATCTTGTCTTTGAAAAGCTTTTTATAATATGTGTTTATTAACTGAGCTGCTTACAATAAGTCAATCTGGTTAGCTTGGACAGCACCAGACTCATCACTAAAGCCTCCTCGAGTATCAGGTAGTCTGGCTACTTACGGACGCAGGTCGGGAGCTCCTTGGGAGCCCAAGCGCCGTCCGCCTGGCAGTACCGTTCGGCCTTGCCCACCAGCTCGAAGCCTTGTCCGCACTGCACCACCGCACGGCATCCGAAGGTGTGGCAGTCGGCCGTCACCCAGCCGTGGGGAACGTCTCCGGGTTCACCGCACGAACGGGCTGAGAATTGAGTATTGGATTTTTTTTAAATAAAGAAGTTTCACATATTTCTTGTGTGAAGTGATTTTTGCGTTCCGGTGGAAGGTATAGCTGCCGGCACGTTTTCATATGAAAGGGTCATTCTAGACCTCGAGAGTTTAGATTGAACTCTCGTTTCGTATGAAGTTGCTTACTGATGTCCATGGGTCGCAGTTACAATTTACGATCAGAAGGATTGTATGTTCTTCGGCTATTTATTTTAGCGCCATCTATTATACATTTTTAGAACTATAAAAATGTATAATCAGAAACATCGGTAAGTTCTGCTTAGTGAGGGGAACTGTTCGTAGATGGCGTTATTTCAATATGCTGTATATTTAGTTTCTGTTCGTACAAAAAAATATAGATAACATATAATTTTGTGATATTGTCTTTTATGTATATTACTTGTACGAACACGATGTTACACATCTGCCAGGCATCCTGTGACAGCTATTGTTTATATCTTAGAAACAGCAAACGTGCCCAGGACAGTAGTGAGATGAAGTCGCCCATTTGACTTTTACAAATTAAACATATATTAACACTCACATAAAACGTTTGATAACGTACACATAATACGAAAAGTTTATTTACAGCCTGTCCTTAAGATTTTCTCCGTCGCAAAGAAATTTCATTAGCAACGTAAAAACGTCAAATTGAGGAAGACTTCGAATTTAACGACCCTCATCATGAACCATTAAGACACGGGCATATAAAAAGAATCTATTACTAACGCTTGTTAAGTTAAAACGAGTTCAGTACTGGGGAGTAGAGATAGTCTAATGGATGACACAACCTATTTTTATATACGTAAACTTAACGATAAGGTAGACGGGCTACCTGATGGTAAGTAGTCACCGTCGCCTATGGATTTGCAATACCATGCAATGGGAGTCGCCAATGCATTGCCAGCTTTGAAGGAGAACTCTTTTCACACCTTTTTTGAAGAGCCCCATGTCATAGCGCACCGGGAATACCTCAGGAGGAAGCGCATTCCACATCTTACACGTCTGTGGAAAAAACGGCAAGGTGACGTCGGCAAAAGTCAAACAGTTCCTGGGAACACTAACCATGTCATAGCGCACCGGGAATACCTCCGGAGGAAGCATTCTACATCTTACCCGTCCCTGGAAAAAACGGACGTGCAAACTGAACCCTAGAGGACCGCCTCGAGTCGAGATGGTGTGGATGGAACTTGATTAAACCTCTAAATCGAGGGAACGAGGTTTGAATCTTAGGTACAACAAATTCTGTCCCTGTAGTTTCGGGACCTGAAAAGGCCTACGGTGTCCCCTGCCTGTCGTAAGAGACGACTAAAAGGGGGCTTCTAGGGTTGCGGGCGACAAGAGTGTTGGACACCTGTAAGCAACTTCATATAGAAAGGACGTTCTGTCTGAAGTCGTTTACAGGTGCGTTGCTACTCCTGAGGCCTAAGATGGACGCGTCATATTTAAGCGAGCCTATATTATAGTCTAGTATAGTCTAAGTATAGTATATACTTTCATTTATGTACTTACGCTCGCAGCTGATGTCCGGGCCGTACCAGGAGGCATGGCCGTCGATAGCCAGGCACTTGGCCCTGGGGAAGCCGTTAGTGGTGTAGCCGGTGTGGCAGTTGTACTGCACGGTGGCGTCCAGGTCGAAGGTCGCCTGCTCTGGCAGCGCGGAGTGACGGGCGTGCTCGATTGTAGGTGGTTGGAGGCAGTATACTGAAGAAATGGGACATGATTAATTTTTATAAAGATACATTTTAAGTTACCAGGTGGTAGAACCAGTTAGACCGGAGCGGTACCACCGCCATACCTATTTCTATCATGACTGCTGACTTACCTATGAGGCGAAATCTCGGTCATCGGGAGTAGCAACGCATTTGTTTTCGACTTCATACAGTACAATATGTTTTATATGAAGTTGCTTACATACGTCCATGAACAGCAGTAACCACTTACCATTAGGCGAACTGCATGTTCGTTTGCCACTTTAATGTAATAAAAAAAGTTTGAAAGAAGAAATAGCAATTTGGTCATAGAGGTGGAAGTTCAAGAACAAACGTTGTAGAACTCCTTGTTCGACTCCGGAAGCAACACCGCCACACCTATTTCTGCTGAATATTAGCAGAGTGTGGAGATGTGGCCTGGGAGACATATTTATCCGAGACGTTCCAGCTTAGTCCTCAGGAGTAGAAACGCGTTTGGGGCCAACCTCAGACGACACTGATGTTATCTGGGTTTATTACAGATGTCCATGGGCGTCAGAGACATACCATCGCAGGACTGCATGCTCGTTTGCTACTACAATACTATGAAAATAAATAGGTTTATCATAAAAAGCACTAAACTCGAAAATCATGAGACGTCAAAGAATGAAAAAGTTTTGGTCATAGAAATGGAGTTGCAGAACTTAACAGATACTGTGGTCGTACTAATTTATTTAAACTAAGTTACTTAATTCTGGAATCAGAAATCAGATAAGCTTTGCGATCGGTTTAGCTGCTGAATTCTTACGTAAAGAACATTTTTATCCACTTATTGGCGTTACTCCAAGTGATACGTTCTGAATTTAGTGAATTCCCAGTATTTTCTACAGATATTCAGTCTAGCTGATCTGGATAATCAGATTTTATTAACCATAGATATGACTCAAGAATATTTTTCGATGTGAAACATCTATAGAAGTAGGTAAACCTGTTTGTTGGCGTGGCGATGCTTGCATTTATTTACTTTAGCGCCATCTGTTATACACTGTCGGAACTATTAAGTATCGACGAAAACTAAGCGGGCTGCGGTGTTAGTTCGACTTAGTGCGGGGTACTGTTCGTCGACGACGTTATTTTCATTATGCCATAAATATATATTTAGTTCCTGACGCATTCTTGTCTTTTATGCATATTACTTGCACGAACATGATGTTTCACATCTACCAGGTGTCCCGAGACGGCTATTTTTTTATTCCAAAAGAAAATTGAATTAAGTTTAAGTTAAATTTTTAGAAGAAACATTAAGTAACTTACTGTTCTCCTTACAAGCTGGTGGTTGTCCAGCCCACTTGCCATCAGCCTGGCAGCTCCTGCTCTGGAGGCCCACCACGTGGTAATCATCAGGACAGGAGTAAGTAGCCCTAAGAAGGAAGGAGGAATATTAACACCAAGTATTCATAATTATTCTCATTCATAAAAGTGTAAATATAATGATATTCAGGAAATAAATATAACAATGAAATATACAATTTAAAAATATGAAAGGCGGTCATATCACTAAACAGCTATATCTTCCAGACATCCTTAGGCTGTGAGATTGAATATAAAGATAGGATGCAAATAACAAAGTAAGGATTAGACCAAAGTACTAATTAAGGGAGCGAAAGAGACGACGATCTTCATGGCGGAGTGGTCATCATATCTGTCTGGCACGCAGTGGGTTCCGAGTTCGATCCCCGGCCAGACATCTGAATGATGAATTTAGATTTCTGTTCTGAGTCTTGGTGTTAGTGTATCTTTGTGTGAGGCACCATGGCACCCACGAGACAGGAGAAAATCCTAGTGTGGGGATATGGGCGTAGAAAGCGTTTTTTATTTCACGTTTAATATTGGCTAGATTTTTTTCCTTATTTATTGTTTTTAGTAATTGTATTGTAATTTTCACTTAAGATGTAATGTTCCTGTTTTATTATAATTATTGTGAGTCGGTAAAGGGGGAGAATGCATGAGGCAACTTCCCCCTAAGTCTGACGAAGAAGGGAGGGACTGAAAATCAGCGCTACACGAGATCACAATTTCGTGGTAGCGACAGCCGAGTCTTATCCTTTTACCCATGTTTAGTTTAGGTTCTTATATGCATGTAATTATTATTGTACGATTATAAGGCGATAAATCTGTTTATTATTATTATCTTACTTGTCTCCAAAGAGTCGGCCGCTCAGCACAACTGTCCCGATGTCAGGTTGCTCCAGTTCCGGGCATTCACGGTCTGCAACAAGGAATTTATTATATAGAATACATGAATGAACTTTAAACTGTTTTTTTTTTTTGTTTTTTGTTTTATAGCATCACAAAGAAATGTCATGTTTTTGGAGCTTGTGTTTGCCCATTTCTTTGGCACGCGCCACAACTCAAACGGCTTAATGGTATTAACGCAGAAAAAGGTCAAAAGCGGTGTTTTAAAAAAGATCGATTCCTAGATTTTTATGGCTTCGGATAGCTTAAGAAATTATGCACCTTATGATCTAAGCCGAATGACTTAATTTTACAAAACGGTAACTTAGTTTAAACATATTAAAAAATATATTTTGAAAATGACTTTCACATAACATCAATCTTCGCGAAACTTACTTGTGTTTCTAGGGCAGTACATACAGGGTGTCTAAAGTTAACGCAAGATTTGATTAAAATAGAAAACACAGTTTTTAGTCTTTTGATTGTTATTTTTATTGAATCACTAAGTACATTAACCCTATGTACTTAGTGATTCAATAAAAATAATTCCGTTAATTTTGGGACACCCTATAGGTGTTACAATATGGATATTAAATGAAAGGTAGTAAAC
>DWNE01000793.1:0-25524 GCA_018249875.1 Cecropterus toxeus | reverse complement strand
ATATATTTAATTTTTAGTATTTGTTGTTATAGCGGCAACGGAAATACATCATTTGTGAAAATTTCAGCTTTCTAGCTTTTACGGTTTATGAGATACAGCCTGGAGACAGACAGACGGACAGACAGCGGAGTCTTAGTAATAGGCTTCCGTTTTACCCTTTGGGTACGGAACCTTAAAAAACAAGCTATGAAACATATGATTCAATAAATTTTGAGTTACAAACACATTTTGTCTACTACTCAAATGACCTTAGTATAATACCCTATGCTCATGTCCTTGAAACCTGATATAAAATGTCAGACGGTAGCATTAGCGATCATATCTACTCTATACATACGTACTAGTATTCACCGGATGTAATCTATAAAATATTAATCATTTCGCTATGCTTTAAGTCTACGACAAAGTTTCAAAATAGCAAGACCCAAACACACCTCATCGGAAGAGCTTTTTCTGGCCATCAAATTGACAAGACTTGCCAACGAAAATCCTATTTCTTCAATGCTGCCGCCCAATAAAGTCTATAACCATAGAACAATTTTTTACCTGAAGCGTTTATCACAGATGCGTTGCCACTTCAAGTCCTCATCAGTAGTGGTGGCGATGGAACGTTCCCGGTCTAACTATATTGCACCACCTTTTAAGTTGGTATATTTATCTATATTTACTTAATACGTTTTAAATCGAACGTTTCCATAATCGTAAAGTGGAAGCTTTGGTTCCAAATTAAGATAATCCCCGCAACCGTATACGCTTGTATGGCGATCACATTATAAGGCGCATAAACCGCGATACGGCCACACGAAAGGTTAAGGGCATAAGACACCACGTGGGAGGTGCCAGTTTAAGAAACCTGAGATCCTGTCTCGTTCACAAATGGCGTCCATTTTCATTGCAACTTTGTCCTGAATGTTAAAGTTAGATTCTTCGACGGGCTTTAAGCAAACAGGTAGGTTTGCGATGGTTACATAAACAGGAAATGAAACTAAATCCGTGAGGACTACATGAATATGTCGGTGAACCGGAAAACTGTTGATATTTTAGTATAACTATTATTTTACTTTTCTGACAGCTTCAATATTTTTTGTTTTCTTATTATTCAATATTCCAAGGTGGTGGCACTGTTCACAGGTCGATAATACAGACACCTCGGTCACACAAGGAGCTATTTCTGCTTTAGAACAGTTTGAATTACAGGTTTGAATGGGTAGGTAACGCTTACGGAAAGATAACGTTCCATCTTAGCTCTCAGGAGGATTAACGTGCTTGTGGCCGACCTCAACCTATGTTTGATTCTAGGTGTTCATGGACAGTAGTAGCCACTTACTATTGGACTGCAAGATCGTTTATTACGTAAATATCTAAGAAAAATATTTGCATTAAAATACCTATTAAAAGGCCCTCACAATTGTCCGTTATGGCAACATTGAGGCTGTAGAATATCATGCGGGGAGGGATGTTTTATAAGGCAACGGGTGATTGTAGCACGACTCGACAAGGCGCGAATAGTGCATTATATGTGAGTGCGCAAGCGCAGTCGTGCACACGAGGCGGTTCATTATCGCGCGTGATGCATTTGCGCCGACGCTCGCTGCCTTCCCGCGTTTCGCGATATTAGGTCTCTACAACTCTGCATTGATTGCATTTTATGTTTAAGTCCTACATTAAAATTATAACGTCTTATTCATTAACGTATGGTTAAGTAGCTCCTAAGCTCATAGGGTCAAATCCAAATAATAATTACTCTCGTAACGAAATGACATCAAGATTACCTCTTTTGATGAAATGTCGTTACGAGCTTATGACAAGTACATAATAGTACGTATGAGACATCTCAGTATCTAAGTAACAAATATGTGTATCTCGTTTATTTTAATCGTCAATATCAGTTACTCAAAGTTGAGCTTCCACTTAACTTGTTTCTTATTAATATTTATATGTGTACCTGAGTATAGACTTCAGGCATAGACAAACAGGCTGATGTATCAAGATTTGGTTAGGTACATACCTATTTTGGTAACTTATAATCTCGTTATTTTTAATCATGAAGTATAGTTTAAGTTCAAGTTTTTTACATAAACAGATTGTTTACAACATAACTTCACAACGATTCTTTCTTTCAACGTGTATTATATATATAATATTACACATAATATAACAGAATTTGTATACACATGTATACATGCCCACTATTCAAATGGAGATATATAGAATTATTTACGATTCTCTTAATATCTAGAAATAACAATAAACAGGGAATAACTAATTAACTATTGACTATTGATTATGAATATTTTTTGTTATGTTAACATACATCGGACAAACATAACGACGAATATGTTAGTATTAAAACCGTTAAACATAGTAAATATATTTATGCTATCCCATTTTTTGTTTGTCGGTCCAGCTAAAGACGAGAGGGTCTTGCGTAAACAGTTCGTCATAAACGCTCTACGTCGCACAATAACATCCTCTGAGTAAGTATATGGGTACGCAAAAAGGCGGGTTGTTTGTGTCATTTTCTAGGATAATGCCACGAACTACTGAATTCATTTGAGAAATTATTCTTGGAATAGACATTATAAGTATACTCGTAATAAGGGCTCGCAATGTTCTAAGAATATTTTTCATTAAACCCAAAAAAGTGTAAAATTAGTATAAAGAGGATGATTTATACAAGATATTAATTTGCATAGGCTACAAATTTATACTTTTAATGTTTTAGTTATTTTAATATGACACCTCAGTATAATGGTTTTTTCTATCCAGATAAGCTCCTCGAAGCAATTATACCTTAATGGTCATATGTAGTATTAATTATACCTAAGTGGTGAGACATATCATGAGATTCAGTTTAAAATTAAAATGGCACCTTAAAATCGGTCATAAAATAATAATAAATGTCCATAAACTATAGCATTTGCTGAATTCATTTGCCGTGCCTTTACAATATCTGAACATTGTTAGGCTTGATAGCTCATCCTAGGTTAGATAATAGTGATTCCGGTTCCAGTTTTTTTCACGCAGGGGTGGTTTTTGTGTGTTTTAGAAATAAATCTGCAACTACAAATATTAGAGAAGCCGGTCATTGTTTAGTCTCATGATAGTAATGGCTTAATTATAGTAGGAATAACGTATACATGTATTTTACGCGGTCATTTAGTTAATCAATTAGCTGTAATCGGTAGAAGTATCCTGTTAAATATTACCGTTCAATTTATTCTAAAAGACAAAATTATAATAATTCACAATTATATTAATATTAAATTATATTATAAGTACTAATATTTCTGTTGTATCGCAAATTCTTATGTCATTTGCAAATCATCCCGCTTGTTGGTGCTTTCAACACAACAATTAATTCGTTAAAGAAAGAGTTAAGTTAATTGGAACAACGGAATTTAATACATACTTAACATAGCGTACACGTTATACATAATTAGTACTTAATACAGCGGTCAATTTTAAACAATAAAGTTATAAGGCAATTGGTTAAATTCTAATGTTAAATTTGATTATTGTATTGTGAAACAAGATATACTGAGACAAAGAGGAGAAAACTAATCGAATTAGAAAGAATGTAAAAATATTAATAATGGTTATTGTTGCTTCTCACGAAATATGACTGCTTATACACAAAATAGTTTATATAGACTTAAATGCGTATGTCCATAAAATAAAATAAATATGTCGCTATATGAAAATACGAGTGAACCTTAAAGATATGATATGCAATAAAGTCGTCGTTTCCTTGTTTCATAATTCATGATCTTAAGGAAATAAACAACTGTAACTCACTTACATCTTGTTTTGGAGGATCAGGTTAGGGTGTATTTAATTTTACACTTGGCCTGTGTCGATTTCCAATGCTAAGATATTTCTGTGTTGTAGGAAAATTTGCTAGAAATCTTAAAACTAAGGGGATATTAGCAATAAATTTTATCGGTTTGGATTGCAAAGAGTAATGTGTAATGTTGTATTGTTTGTGTACATGTAATTAGATTAGATTTTGCCAGATGGTAGAACCAATGTAGTTCGACCAGAGAAGTACGTTTACGTTTATAATTAAAACAATAATAGTAAACTGATAAACATTTTATGTCTTTCTGCTATAAATCTAATATCTAATATCCAAAATAATTACCAACTAAATTAAAGCCAAAACATTACTTAATGGTAAGATGTACAAGCGAGATTGTTCAAATCGTTGGATTGAAATATGTTTATCAGATCACGATCAATTATAAAGGAGATGTTTAAATAAGAATATAAAGTAAAGTTAACATTTCTAGAGAGTCATTTAATGTCATAAAAATAGCTCCTAGTTGATCTTACGTGTAAGTTAAGTATATTTACTTACATTGTCAACGTGTATTTATAAGTCTTTGCATGTGCTAATTATTTGATCATATCACAATAAATGACAATAGGTACTCCGTAAGTTATGGGGATGGAGGGAACAATGACCTTCGATCCTGTTGTATTCGTGTGACGGTGTGTGCCTGCATGTTAAAATTGAAATCATACGTGTTTTACTCATACGCAGCTACACAATCATAATCCTAAAAGAAATGATTATATATAAACTTGCTACTATTCAACTTACAACTGACATTCTATACATAGAATTATAATTACAGTTCATTTGTAAATGACAAAGTTCCTACACGACTTACTGTTACAAAGCACACGATAAAAATGAGAATAGCACTGAATCGTCGATTGTTAAAAGTTCGATAACAAATCTCGCGAGGCCAATTCACCGCGGTCCTAATTCCGATCAGTGATTTACAACTTGTTAATAATACGGCAAGTTTAAGCCGCACACCCATAACTCAAGATCAGGAACGTAGCTTAAACGAAAATATTGATTGTAATGCTCTGCTTTACCTGGCTCAAGATTCACGTAGCAATTTTTTTCTCAACCCGTTCGCAAATTTATAGCTCCTTTAACGGCACATCTTATGTACCTTAGCGTTTATTTCGTTTTTCCTCTGGGTTACTTTTCTATGCACGGCCTTACTTTTCTTTTGTCCCCCATTAGATATATCACACGAAAATCTTAGAAATCTCCTATCCTTTTCACATAACTTCTTAATTTGTTCAATTAAAATAAATTGATATTGACTTTGACATAATGATAAGTTTTCAACCGAAGCGATTTTTCTTTTCGGTTGACAACTCATCATATCACTTGTATACTACTACTAGTGCACAATCATCATATCACTTGTATACTACTACTAGTACTAGTGCACAATACATGCTTTTTGTAGAACACTCCTACAGCGATTTAAAAGCTGTTATAACTATCTTTATGATATTTTTTTTGAACTGTCATTACATTTATGAAGCTGAATATATCATGTTATGAGTGGTGCGCCAATTGATTTTATGATGAGTTAGGTTTGGTGATATATTTCATACGGTAGTCATTATTGTGGTAACAGATGGAGGTAATAAATACAATTTTAACACGGTTACTATGTAGTAAAGAATAATATATGAGAAGAAATATCCGCGTCGGACATAATTAGTAACGCAGGTGTAATTTGTAAGGTGATGGGCGTTCTGCCTTATTGAGCTCTCTAATTACGAAAGTTAATTTAAGAGTTTTGTATCACGTCAGTTTTTAACAATGAGTGAGATTTATTTGTTTATTTACATATCTTAAAATTTACACTTAGTTTAAAAAGACAATAGAGAAGAGCATTGTTTTGGTCGCCCGTCGCGGTGCTCAATCTTAGACTTTGTTCTCGCCATTATGAAGATTAGATCATTATGAGTTCAAATTGGCCGTAAAATCGTTTCGATTTTGAGGATGATAAATCATAAGCGTTTAATCTTCGTGAACCTGTTTGACATTCAGTTACCTGTGCCCGTGATTGCTTGGAAGGTGGAACAATAAGGTCTGCGAGCAGTAGACGCGCGCACGCGCGAGGTGAGCTCCGGGGTCACTGCTCTGACCTGCGCGTGGGCGCGCCCGTTTCCGCCCGCGAAACCAAATCATTCAGCTCCATACTCCTAATCTTAAACATATAGTACCTACTCATCTCATAAACATAACTAATTGCTGTCGATTTGCTTTCCTAGGCTTGAGTAACGATGACTACATATCGTTGATGTGTTACTTATTCTTGCGTGGGTATTTTCTACGTAAACTTTAAACGTCCTTATGGGTACGGAATCTATTTCGTGTGGTTTGTTACGGTATCTTTTATATAATTATATATCTATCATTGCAACAAGCAACCCACTGAAGTTATTATGTAATTACACTGTACGTATTCATTGTTGATAATAAAACTTTTCTACTTTGTTGTGATACGGCTTTTCAAAATGGTTAATGCAATAAATCGAAACAATATTTTAGTAGATTGTAATAATTAAAAATGATTGTATAGCGGTAAGAGGTCATGATGTGTTACATAAACAAGAAAGATTTTTCCGGTTTCATTGTTAGTTAGTGCGTGCATTGTCCGTAGCACGATCTACAATTAATAGTTTAAAACAATCGAGTTTAGAAAAGCTCCGTTAGTTCACTCCATCTGCGTCAAGAGTTCCGTGCCGAAATATGTTTATCGTCCATCGCTATATCGAATATTCGAAAGTCCTCCATCAGCTGTGGAGATGACTCGTGTTAATAAGAAACTACGTAATATATAATTATTATCTATTAAGGTACGAATAATCAGTCACTTGTTTTAATTTGTTGTTAGTAACTACTTACACTTGTTTTAAATTTTACCTAATTTAATAATACATCTTTATTTGGCATAATATAATACCTTAAAGTTCCATGAAAAATGTTTAGTTAAAGCTATGCTAGAAACAGGAACCTGGTACCTTCATAAATGAACACCAAAAACGGTTGGATCATAGGTCGGGAACGAAGTTTAGTATAATTTATGTCTTTTACGCAGATGTAGAGCCAGTGTACTTAGCACAAATAAGGGATTATTTATGTGGTACCAGCATCAACGAATACTGCGCTAGTATTGACTACTTCTTAGGCATCTCATCAGCATGTATCGAAATAATAACGCAATTTAATGCTGCAGCATTTAAAGCTCACAATTTGATGATTTGTCCTAATCGCCACACGTTGTGACGCTTCGAACTGTTTTAAATTCCAATAAGTTCGAGACGTTGTTGATATTTCGACCGTATAATTTCTTATAATGAACAAAAATAATCAAATCTTTGCTGCTACCCAGAAAAAAATACGTAAGTACATACCGTAAAAAGAAACAAAAAGATAATAGTGTTACTTAGAAATCCAACATACTAAAGACGAAGAATGTTTTCCAAATACCAAACACGAGGAACTACAACTACTTGGAAAACATTATTCGTTTGATTCAGAAGTGGAGAATAAACAAACAAAATTTGATTAAATTTTCTGTATCGTTTACTATACATCGTTATACTCCTCATATTAGTTATGGAATTCAAAAATATCCAGAAGAGATACCTTCAAATGATCTTATTCTATTTTCTTACAACATCTTGTCCGAAGATAAATCGCCGTTTTAGATGCAAAATCGATTTTCTCATACTGTGATCGACGCGATCAATCGTTTCGCCACGACTACGAAGCTTACCTCAGAAAATGTTAAGTTATAACAAACATGAAGTTTGACAAATTTTAACAACTTTGGATATTGGTAGGAGGAAGTAAGTAAATTGGAAATAGAAAGGTGTTAGAACCACCATTGTTTCATCGGGGATGTACAATGCCTCAGCTTTTTTAGCGTGTAGCACTTCTTGCATTTTGGTGGAAGGCTGTGATCGCCGGGTGACTTACTTGTAACTACTGGCAACTTGTAAATGCTTGTAAATACTGGATGCACATATTGGCACCGTACTTTAGGGCTTCCCTGATCTATATATTATTGAGATGCTTACGGATGCTTTTCAACGGCAGTGAGCACTTGACATAAGGTCTGCTCGTTTGTTGTTAGCCATGATCCAATTTGTCAAAACCTCAATATGTGTCTGTTTATATTCAATTTTTATTTCGGAATATTCTGTTATTGAAAATTTTAATTGAATATATTTACTCCGTATTAATTAGTGAAACTGTCTAAAATAATAAATATTATTTATTTATTTCTGGGCCCGTTTGTTTACGGTAATTGTATTCCATCTTATACATTACCCCGCGGTATTATTTTGAAAGAGAACCTGATTCTAAAATACTTCTTGCCACTTACTTATTACTAAAATATATTGTATGGTAATCAGACGTAAAAAATTGGGCCATATTAAAAAACATGAAGTATATTTATCTCTAAAAATTTGTTCATTTATCTACTTTTTCATTTTAAATATCCGAATTATGAAGAAATGCTCAATATGTATGATAATACCCAATTAATTGTCATTAAGTCACTAAATAATTCAGTCATTAATAATCCAGGGCATCGTGATCTCTCTATTTGTTATCAATTATGTGACTTTAATTTAATGCGGCACATTATTCAACCTACGACATATCTAAAGCTAAAAAACTTTCATATATGCCTTCGTGGTAAGCGTTTACACTCCAATATTTTTTGGCATCAGACCATTGTATGCAAATGAAGAAATGAATGTTTTCACTGCAACAAATCACGAGTAACGGTTTCCTAAGTGAAGATTTGTCGGCCAATAATAATTATCACCGGCTTGTAAGAATACTTTTGCATATTAGTAAGTGATAACGCCCAGTTAAATTTATGAAAATAATTGATATGTAAGTAGGCATGGAATTATTCATGTTCTTGAATAAATAATGAGTGTCGCCTTACGTACTTATAGCGTTACTAAAATTATTCTATTTGTATTAAATGCTTTTAGTTAGTACTTACTTCATACTTTTAATCAAATGTTATCTACTAATTGATGTTGTTAATCTACTTAGATGTACACCTATATTTAAAAAATAAGTAATATTTATGCACACATTACAATACAATTTCTAAAGGTTAATCTTTATTATCGACTAAAACGAATCTGTTGCTTCCAAATACTTTGTTACCAGATAATTCCTATTTCAATTCGACGGAGTAGTCGATGCGCTGTCGATGCGGTATCGCGGTTTCATCGGAGATTCTTTAGAATCTGACGGTGCGATAACGTGAAAGAAATCATAATTTCGTCAACGGAAAGTGATGTTATGGAAGCAGTATGCTGGTAGCAATGACTAGCGACTGATTCAATTAGTGATTGCGCTCACTTGTCGCCGGCGCGGGGAGCTACCCGGAGCTCGCCGCGTCACGCCGGCCACTCACTGCCTGACGCGATGATACGATCTACTTTACAACCGAGACAATGTCGTGATGTTTTAAGCTGTGATCTAAAAAGCAAATGGACGAAGTTTTTAGGGTACCATTAGTGGTTCTTTGCTATCGTTTAACCTCCGTTACGACGAAAATTGCTCAAAATGTGATCTATTTTCACGATCAATTCCGATCATAGAGTTAGTGAACGATACCTAACCCACTGAGGATTAGGTATCGATTTTTAAAGCTTTCTTTTTTGGCATTAATATAGCCAATTACATTGTAACTTAATATCTACCCATGTACATAATATTATTAGTGTACAATATCATTAGTGCCCCAGAATATCATTTAGGGCACATGCATTTTGCTTTAAGATAGTTTTCTTACCGTGTATTTGTATATACAGATAAATTTAAAAACGGCACGCATGTACCTACCTACTACGTAATATCGGAATAGAATACTAGACATATGACATGCGAGACCAAGCAATTCATTAATATGAAATAAAAAGCGTAACTGAAAGCTGGGAGGTATGATAACTTGCGAGCTTTCTACTGTGTCGCCTGATTTCTTAAAGAATTATAAAAAAAATAGTTTTTTTATATGAATAGTAGGTACCAACTTTTAAACTTAAGAGTACCTATATCGAAATTGACCTAAAAATAAATAAATGTGGAATAAACATTTATGTTATTTTTAATTTTATCTATTAATACTGATATAGGCACATCCCAAGTAGCAGCTTTATTTACTAGTTTACTTGACTAATGAAGTTTTATTGGTTCATCTCACAAATCTTAAATACCCTTAACCTTTCATGAAGGTAAACGTAAATTTGTCACAGAAGATATATGTACGTTGGGCATTCACCGACATCGATCGCCCAGTGCAATTATTGTCTTGTCACTCCGCCAGAGTTACGCTCTCCATCCACCCGGAACATTTGCTTTATATGAGCTTACTGATCCTGGGAATCTATGCTATGCGTTCAACCATACGTCGGTTAAAGTTCACATCGGCTAGAATTCACAAATAAACAACTCAGATTAAAATCAGCAAAATACTAAAACATGCGCCCGTAACCATACCGGCCGGCGAATGAGATCTTCCATGATTGATTACTGTTCTCGTAATTTGAACGTTTATGACTAATACCAAAAAATAAGCCATTACAAACCTGTAATAAAGATAATAGTCAAATAGCAAACTACAAAGAATAATGCTATAATTTACTTTTGTGAGCAGGTTGCTCGAGAGCTCGCGGCTCGTGAGAGCACTCGTGGGCGGGACCATTTTGACTTTTGGTAATTACATTCAGACACCTTAGACGGACATTTAGATGAAATAGGCAATTATATTTCATCACAACTGTATTTTTTTGCCTATTTGTCTAGGCGCCATATTCGTTACGCTATTTAAAACGGTCATAATTAAAGTAGGTGTAACAAATTAGGCAAGAACGCTTACAAATTTGCGTTGTTATAATATGCTACTTTGTATTGTAAACGGCATAAAAATAATATGGAAGATTGTCATAGTTCGAATCTCGAAACAGTTCCTAGAAACAACGGAAAGATATCATCACACATTATTTATTGACCAAATAAATGGAACAACGACGAGACTGGGATAGTTGAAATACTAAACCATAAATTATTAGGCTAGAAATCACTAATTGCGTCGTTATATCGAGACTGTGTCGATCTCCTTTGTTTTAAAATACGAACAATGGGAAAGGTCAATGTGGAACCGTTTCGGTTTTTTGGCTCACAATATGCGCTTTCACTAATAAAATGCTACCTGATCTATTAAATACTCAAATATGTGAGACATACAAAAAATATTATCTATAGTTCATTGTTTATTTGTGATTTTACCTAAAAAAAAAACACGCTTTCTACACTCATAGCCCCATACTAGGATTTTCTCCTGTGTCGTGGCTGCCATGGGCACACAAACACGAATACATAAACACCCAGACCCAGAACAGAAATCCAAACTCATCATTAATATTTCTATCTGTCCGGGAATCGAACCGGGGACCCACTGCGCGTTAGACCGGTATGGTGACCGCTCGACCACGCGGGTCGTCCTAAATTTGTTGCTTATACTTATTTTTTCCCTGTTAATGTGAGGTCAACTAGGGAAAAAAATGTATTGAACATGTGACGGATATATGGCACGTAACTTTTATAGATTCTGTAGCCAATCAAGAATTTAATATGTATTACTAGCTAAAAGAACATTGCAATGAAATGTGTGGACTTTTTATATTACTTTATTACATTTATATTATCTATTACCTTACAAGCGTTAATTACTTTACTTAAACAATTTTACTTTTGATTTTATGACTATTTTACTTTACTGTTCTACGGATCTCATGTGATCATGATTTTATTTAGCAAACTACACAGTATGACAATAAGTTTGGAGAAGTTTTAATAACTGTAAGCTATTAAAGCTCGTTCTGAGGTGAGCAAGCTACAAAATTCTTTCTCCTTCTTCTTAGTGTGGTATATGGACTTAATACTGTTGGCACAATTAATATCTACTTTTGACTTGGCTAACATTTACCATTACAACAACAGAATTTAATTTGTACAACACATATTTATCAATACTTACGAGCTGAGCATCTGGGAAAATAGCACACAGTTTGTCATTTTTGAGTCTCGTATACAGTATCCACGTGTGATTGTCTTACGATTCTTATTTATATATTTCCACAAAGTTTACAAGTACAAAACAGTGCAGTACAGTTGTGTGTTGACATCTCGCTAGCTTGTTTTGCTACGGCTGTAGCTACGAATGTCGCCGGCGGCCGCCGTGGTTCGTGCGGGCTGTGATCATGCCTCGCAGCGGAGCTCCGCGACCGCGACATGATCCCATTGCCTGCAGTTCACTATGCTCCTCGTTCGCTTTATATAGACAGGAAAGTTTACAGGATTAAGGTTACAAATTGTACGATCAAATAAAGTCATTCTGAAATACGCCTTTTTAACATGTGGAGGTAACTATATAGGTACTTAAATGATTTTTATTTTACCATCTTAATGGTATGTCCATTAGGATAAGCTTAATTATACGCTTACACTAATAAATTTAGTACAGATTTATATAAAAATAAATAAATGTCGAAATGATTTTAACAAAGTTCATAAAGCTAAACATTAATTAACATAAATAATTTTATATACGTTATCTCACGATGTCACAACATTCAAGGTCACGCCAACTGTTCTAGTAATTAAAATAATGGATTAGTAGAAGTCGTAATATGTTAGGCTTATTATAAATACAATTTAAAAATTCCCGGAATGATTTATCAAAAGCGTACCGCGACCCGTTTTCGTTTGTCGGCTGGTCGACATAGCCGCAGGTTTATTTGTATACCTATTAATATTAACGTAATAATTATTTATTAAATATGTTATACTTAAGATACAATTTAAAGACGCTTTAAAAAGACGCTTTCTACACTCATAGCCCCACACTAGGTTTTTCTCCTGTGTCGTGAGTACCATGGACACACAAAGACGAATACACAAACTCCCAGACCCAGAACAGAAATCTAAACTCATCATTCAGATGTCTGTCTGGCCGGGGATTCAACCCGGGACCCACTGCGCGTTAAATCGTTATGGTGACCATTCCGCTACGCGGGTCGTCAAATTTTGGAGACTACACTTGATTTTGTCTACTTTGTTTTAAAATTCCTTTGTCTACTTTATTACTAGACTAGACTGTGTCAGAAGGAGGATAATGTTCTCTTCATTTTACTGACATACATAAATACCTGCTATTTATGTATGTATTTACGGAACATCTAACTATGTATGATCATGATTATTCAAAATAGTACAGTTTTAACTATCCATTTTTTTTAATTATTGAGAATCTTTCTTAGTCAATCTACTAAAGATATGGTACTTGTGCTGTAGAATTATTTTTTTTTATGGATACATGTCTGCCTTGATAAAAACTGCAAAGAATAACATTGGAAGATTTCAAGTTAAGTCGATAAGAATAGCCTTAAGGCTACTTCGGCTATACGTGCTTAGTAAAGCATTATTAGATTTTTGATTATTACAGAAACGGGTTTACCGCGAATAAATCAAAACAATAAGGCACCACCATAAAGTACCATCGGCGATGAAAAAATATTTTTGTTTTAAACGTATTATGCAAGTTTGAGATGCTTTACCGATAACGCAAACGTGACTTAGCTAACCCTGTTACTTAAGGTATACGTGGCTTCATTTCGGTTTTAATACAAAAGATCTTTGTAGCTAATGTTGGAGCCATTTGAACGTATCATTAATTTTAAATTATGCATCACTAAAAATTAACATATAATGAATTGCTTTTGTATGGGCTTGCATAACTATACTTGTGTTTAATTGTACATTATGCGATATTCGAGCTGTATACATACTTATTTTAATAACTGTGGACGTAGACAACTTCATAGTGTCGCGTTTATATTTACAAATGGTTACAGTAAGTAGGTAGGTACCTAGGAATTAACTACATTAAGTAAAATACTTATTTATACCGGAGCAGCTCTTGTTACAAGAAACTCTCGCTATGCGCTCCATTCCCTTTAAAAATCAATTTAATGTTACTTTGTGTGTCAAATGTAAAATATTTTTCAAATGTATCCTACTTCAACACCATTTTCTCTTGTATTATTGGCGAAACTAAATTTCATAACTTCATATGAACTTTTCTACGAAAAGCTCTATAACATAATTAAGAAATTTCCTCCGATTTCCTATAATGTGTAAAGTTTACGAGATGAGATCATCTTACATTTATTGGCTTAGAGAATCTAATAGCATTTAGATGTTCAGGAAGGCGTGCTACAGTTTTATCAGGCGTGTAAGCAATTCTAGTAGCGGGCGGGTCTCGCGTTTCGTTCCGGCTACGTCGGCCGCAGGTAACCGTTGCAGTTGCGGTGCGCCGCCGGGCCGCTAGCGCCGACACCCTATACTAATTAAACAACCATCGACACGTGTCGGGTTCGCGGCCGCCCATACCCACATGCACTGCTTTCTCTCGCTGACATCCGAGCTCGGCTTCAAAAGCGCAATATTATATTATGATCTTACAACACAGGTTAGTTCTTGCCTTCAGAAAGTTCGCGTTGAGCAACGCTTAGTTTGTCAACGATTAATTCATGAGATATATCCAGTAAAGCATTATCGAACGAAATGCATTAATTTAAAATTAATAATTTATTAGAACATGCTTTATTGTTAAATATTGAATAGATATACAGCATGAATTATTGTTATTGTAGTTTTAGTAAAGAATAAAAAAGCCGTTCAACTATCGTCTTCAATAACGTGAAAGTAACAATTAATACAAAATCGAAATAAATATAAGTGAAGTGAAACTTTCTACATAGCAAGTTAACAATTTGAATCTGGTGTAAATAAAAAATCATTAAATCGTTTATTAATTTTTAAATTATATATTATAAGATTTTCTCTCTTTCTATTAGATACACCTTTATTACACATACCTTCTTGTAATACGACTTCTTGCGGTTAAATGTCTAGTGTAGCGTTGCGCAGCTCGGTGTTTTCATATCTGTGTACCTATAGGTATTAAAGGTTTCAAGAGCGGAATACTAAGAGTCGAAGGCTTTCACATAAACCGTCGTTACCTTATTAAACGGCAATGAGGCCCGGGAACGAATCGCGCGACAATGCGAGCACGCATTGCGATATTAGCCTGATCTGAATCTACGGCTCGATAAACATGGCACTCTGTAGCGGTGTGCACTGACCGGTAAAAATTATACTCCGATCGTTTTAATGTTGCCCCTCAATATATTATAACCTACGACCAATTGCTCGTGATGCAGACCACAGGCAAGATAGTAAATCCAATATATCCACTTTAATTATAAATTTCTTTTTCTAAGGCTTGATCAATTTATATTTTCTTATGAATTATGTTTTCTTTCATACTTTCAAGAAATTAAATTTAATAAATTTTACGACAAAACAATATAGAGATGTAAAATCGAGACTGTTTGGTTCCGTATTACAATTTCTATAGTACGTATTAAAACTATTTAAGAACATGTTTTATTGCTTGATTAAATTCAGCTGTAGCAAAAATATGTTATACAATTGTGACGTACATAGTTTCAAAGTTTATACAATAAAACACAAAATGAACTAAAGCATAATAAGTACGCAAAAGGTCAGTGAATAATAATCCTAATAGCAGTCAAAAACAGCTAGTATCAACAATCACCTCAATTTAGTCATATGATACTTAGTTGAGATAATTGACCGTAATCTTCGTAACGGTTCAGTTGAGCTGCGATGTATTCAGTTCACTGTTTTTGAAACATGTTCGCTTAATAATGGGTGTTTGTTTTTGTCTGAAGTTAGTAACAAAATAGATGTCGATCGAATGTACCTGAATTCCTTAAGCAACAATAATAGCTCACGCCGCTGCCGCCAATAACGAGGGCGAATATTTTTGAATAACTAACAAATATTCCTATATCGAATGGAACCATCAACGCTAACTAACGAATAACGTTCAATACCTAATGTCTATGCACCTTCGTAGTTGTTTTACACCGAAATGTTCGAATTATGCATTCATCCGCAAGCGTACACAGGTTTAACTTTTTCCTTGTATATTATTCATCGTCATAAATGCAAAATTTCACGACATAAATTATCCATCAATTACGGTTGTTCATCACGCACTTGTACCTGAATATCAAGGGGAGAAAATATGTAAGTACGTAGATTAATTATGTGCATATATTTTCCTTCGCGGAAAAAACAAAGCAACGCATTCATTGATATTTAACGTAACACCGTTACGTGATTCAGATTTCGATATTGCATACATAGCGGATAAAATATTGCACAGTTTTGCATTTTGGTTATTTTTTCGTTGTCTCTTAGTATTTCGTGGTCACTAAGTTTCCGCTGATTTGATCCACATTTAGTCCATGCAGGATCTGTAAGGATTTTATAGCAAAGAAAGATCGGAAATAATTTTTTTTTAAATTTTATCCGTTTGATTGCGAGTACGTCTATCTGTCCATTTGTTTGTAGGTTATAAGTATTTTACCCCCGACAATATTTACTACCTAAATTAATTTTGAAGGTAGGTACTTTTTATAAACTTTAATATTACGTTAGCCTAGAACCTTTTTCATTTTTAGTATTACTCGAAGTAAACTTTAACGCCTTAAAAATTTACCAGCCTCAATTTATGCACATTTGTCCACACTGAGACGATAGCCTCCTCTGAATCGCGGTGGTTAACAAATTATTTATTTGATATAAGTTCATCTCCATTTGGATTTCCATTTTAGTATATATTATTTTATAGGCTACTTACTTAAACATAGTTTAAATTCATTCTGTTTTTTTGCATGCATTAAATTCGTGATTTTTTTATAAAAAATATTTATTCCAACACCTATCAGCTAAGCAAAAGTCCTTTAGTGGATGCCCATGTCATAAAAGGTGTTCACTATCAAAATTTCATGTACATAGCCTTACTACCTGTACTAGTCTAAGCTCTGCGATGCTTAATCAATCAGTCAGAATGGTCAGAAACACTCCATAAGTACAGAAGATTGTTGTATCTACGAGTTAAATTATTTACGGCCAAATAGGCGAGTGCCCACATAAAACACAACACGAAAAAATGTGTTTCATCATAAATCACAGTCATAAATATTGACCACTTTATAGTTCGTATTAGGTAGTATCTCACATTCGTTTTTCAATGAGATAATAAAGATAAAGTTTTTATGTAATTCGAGAGAACTCTTGCCACCCAAGATAACATGATGTATGATTTATATTCATCTGTAATAATCATTTTTTGTTGTTGATGCGGAAGTACTAAAACAGTGTAACGATAAAAGATATTTCTTTTGTTAGAGATTTAGTATATTGATATACCTTTATAAGGCAAACGGTGCATAGGCCCCGTAAGAAGAGTTTGTAAGTCACAATAAAAATTGTACCAATCTAAACACTTTGTGGCTTAGTTATTTTCTGGTCAACGACAGTGGAATTAATACTCTACAAATCTTGCATATGTTCAGTAAATCACGGTGTTTATGAGTCATTCAAGTCGGTGCGAGACCGCGCGACCCCGCACTGATTTGCAATCTCGAATGCCCGTCCCGTGTGCACTCACAACTCCTTCTCTCTTTACATTTCAATGCAAATGAACTATATGGAAGCAGATCGGGCGAATAATAATTCTCTAAAAATATTGCGATATACTTTTTGTCATTTTTTTTTATTCATAGGTACTTTTTTCATAGGTTCTCTTAGGTATATTCATAGGTTCTCTTTATATTCCTCAATTTCTAAGGCGTTTCATCAGATTATTTTATATTTATCTAAATATTTTTCAACATGAAATAATTATAACAACTGCTTGTCGTTAATTCTACCATTAGTTTGCCCATTATTCATTATCCAGACGATGAATCTTACGGAATGTACAAACTTCTATAAATACTTGGCTAAGACCAAACAGTGCCGTTTTCTCAGTTTTTTTCAATAGATTATTTGGCTGGCAGATATTGACGAACTTTTAACAGTAAAAGCTCGTCAATCCGTGCAAAAGTTTCCAATTCGTAAAAAATGAAAAAAGTTATGAAAATGATTAAATTTTCACGGACATCCCTGGAGGATGAAATATTCGTAAAAAATCCAGAGAATTTATGCCCAATTAGATCGCTGTACTATTCTATTCTTTAGAATAAATACCTTCGCCGCGTCTTTGTAGAGCACTTTGTATGTGCGTCGACGTTAGAGCTTCCAGTTTTGGGAACGAGCACGCACTGACTGGCTTCATGAATATTTAGATGAGAAGTGCTTCATTAGTCACTTGTTCTCCGTAGGAAAAGGGCGTGTCTGGATGCTCTTTCATATTCCACGTTCGATTCTTGTTGTAAATTAATAAAGGAAATACAGTCATTATAACTGTTTTTACTTTGATTGAATTTTGGATCACCTCCAAAGAGCAGTATCTTAGGAAACCAAATAATCTTGGGAAAACCTATATTATCCTTACAATAAATATTTGTACATATATCTTTATATATATTTGTGTATAGTTACATCTATCAAAATTTTATATCCCCAAATTCTTTTATTCTGAGTTAACTGAAGTAGCAAACGAGCATGCACTCACCTGATGGTAAGTGGTTACTACTAAGCTTCATTATATCTAATGTCATAGATGCGCTGCAACTCTAGAGAACTAAGATGTTGCCTCACATGTAAATGAGCCGGCAACCACACCCTGCTACCGAAACGCAAAATCTGCTTCAGGCTAGAAATAGATGTGGTACCTCTCCAGTCGAGCTACACTAGCTGATCGATTAAAGAAATAAGGAACTTACCTAAACGCAGAATAGATAGATACATTTATCACACAAATAAAAATAAAAAATAAAATTCCAAACTAGATTTCGAAACAATATTGAGTAATGAAGTAGCAATGTTTGAGTTTTTAAAATAACATGACAAAAACCGACATAATGAGATGAAGTGGAAATAAACCTACATAATGACTTCAATATGTATATCTATTTCGTGACTGCTCGCGTGAACTTTCACACTATAAAAATTCATCATATTAACTAGGTAGGTACGCATTAACAGATACCGTCGCGAAATCAACTCCATTGTTCCCACCACAAAATGAAAGTTCTCTATTTGCATATTATATATATCTTGATTGGTATTCGTATTCCGATATATGTAGTTGTAAGGCTTAAGATTCATCTACCGGTACCGAAATTGCTTCATGAATGCATTTTGAACGTCACGTGGACGGTATAAAGAGTAAAGCTGTATTGTTTAGTAAGCTTTGGCAAAAAGGTTTTGTAACAGCTTCGTTAATGCTTTCGCCCACGTGACTTATGTATTCTTAATTTCACTTGTCTTTTATTTAATATCTTGGTACAAGGAGACGATCACTGTCAAGGATATAAAACTCAGCGTCAGAGACGAAATTAAAGATTTCTTTAATTCGCTTGTGCTCATAACATATTGAACAGAAAGGAGATAGAGGCGAACGAGACTCGTGCCTTATTGTTGTTGAACATGATGAGCTCTTGACGTTTGCTTATTACAATTGTGAAAGTAAGATATTTAAGCGGCTGAACGTCGTACCGTTGACATGGACAAGTCGCGCGGCGCGGCGTGGGCGCGCGGCTCCTGTTCGCCGCCCCGACGATACGCGCCTCTCCGTCCTCCCGCGCCTTCTCGCCTCTACCAACAATCCCATTGTACGGCCTATTTGCTAGTAAAGGTTTATCTATGCACTCTAATAAGATAAACGCTTAACGATAATTTAATTAACCTTGCTATGGAAACGCGATAAAATTACATTGCGTACAGTCAAATCAATTATAAGTTCGGTATGTTTTCGAAACAAAAAAATTGGGAAAGATAATAATGGACAAAATTTGGAACACACTGTCAGTCATCGGACGAGAACAGTCGTAATACAAAATAAAAGCGGAGGATGTTCATCAGACGTGAGGCCATAAAACGAGCCCTAAAATGTTAAACGACTGCTCAAAATTGGTGGTAAGAAGAAATTACAAAATAAAAGAATGGGATTACGGTACTTTGACTGATTTTTTGAGAGAGTTCGTCTTAACCTATATTTCATTTTATGGGTGAACGATTTTTACAGCCTCGCGGACAATTCGAATGACTACGCCTGTGTAGAAAGTTTCAGAAATTATTGCGAAATGATTAATCAGTCCAATAAACCTACATTTGGGATAAGAAATCTTAACGCGTCTTTATTAGTTTATAACGATAAATTGAACTGTCTGAATTTGTAACCTGTAGCCTTAATGGCTATAGACACCGAGCTCACGAGTGTTAAGTTTATTAGCGCATTCGTAATGTGTTCCGTTAAAGCACTTCCGCAGTCAGTTCGGTATTTGATTTAGGTGAGGTGTTTACACGTAGCTGTCTTTGGGTCAATTGGAATGGAGCTATCAGCGGTTACAAATCGGAGCAGGCTTGTGACAAAGCATGTCGGTCGGTGATCGACGTTGTCGCACGGCCCTCTATGACAAACGCAACGCTATGAGTGATTATGTACGTCCGTCGCTCGGCACTCGCTCTCTTTGTGCTCTCGAATAATCCGCTGAGTCGTGATCTGGAGTCTAACGGTGCTGGTCTACGAGCCTATTGAGTGCGCTCTCGGTAATAGACACAATTTTTCAAGCTTTCACATAAGATCACTAATACTTACTAAGCTCAAAATCCATCACATGACTTATTATCCCCATTCCGAATCTTATTAGATTACACAACTTTTTGTAGTCTGTTAAATACTTACTTTATATGGTAACATAGAAGCAAATAAGCCTTTATTCTCACTCGTTTGAAAGAAAATAGTCATAACATCTTACAAAAATCTAATCTAAGTACTTAAAAATAAATAGCGTTAAGCTTTACCAATCACGAACTAAATGTCAACTGAAATCATTGACCTCTGATCGAGCAAATAAAAAGACACGAAAAATGCCAAAGAGACGCCCCGGTGTCTAAAAGGGTGGTAATATTTTTTCATCGCCTTTTGGTTGCATGTCTATTCTGTCACTCTTGTTCTTTACAGTTGTACAGACAGTCTTGAGTAAACGTCATAATATTTTTACTTGTTAACTCAATTGGCAGATTTATTTAATTTTTGATGATCAATATACATTTTTGCATAGGTACGTGTAATTTTATTAATGTGTATCTATTACTAATATATTTAATTCAGATTAAGACCAGATTTTTTAAGAATTGATATACTTGTGTATAAATGTACATTTGGTAACAATTACAATCTTTTATATGTATTTAATAGTAATAAGACATTATTGACTATACGTTTTCAATGTTTTTATTTAAGAAAATATGTTATCTTAATAATATTAGCAGTGTTATCTAGTGCTGCCATCTTTCATTGTCAGGCGTTCGAAGATTTATGCAGGGATACTATGACAAGTCATTATATATATATATATATATACATATTAGGATTTATAAGTGTTAATTTCAGTGCAACTGTAATAAAACTAATGCTTAATACCTTGTAATTCAGTAATTTTCGCCATGTAGGTTGCACGCGTGACATTTCACACTGCGGTTTAGTCGATTAAAGTTAAAATCTCAGGTCTCACCTGCACACAGCCAGCCACCTGTTAACTGCAACTCGGTAGAATAAAAAAAGGAAAGAAGCGAGCGCCAGCCAATGCAAAAAACAAGAATCCAAGACGACACGTTTGGAAAATAAAAAAAGCTCTCGCCCACCAGATGGTCGCCCCGACGCGCCGAGAAACTCGCTTTGAGCAGGTTGTGACTTACCACGCATATTCATTTGCACTTATGAATGCGGGGAAAATTGAATAACAAATCTGATTAAAGAATACTAAATAATAATACTATTCAATAATGTGATGCCTAGAAGGCGGCAAGGCGCATAAAGCCGCTACAATGTACAGTGCACAATTATAGTACTTGCAATAAAATAAGCAAAAACATCGTCCTCGATATTCCTGTTCTTTTTTATTTTATACTATCGTAAGCCTTTTAAATATGTTAAGATTTACTAAATAACGTGAATCTACTGCAATCCATGTTTACCTCATAGTAATTATTCGCAAATGGAATTGGATTCCTACCCATAATCCCATATAAGCACCATTTACTACCCCTACGAGGATGCTTTTCCTGATGCCTAAAATTGAATATGCTCGTGTATAAATAGTAGTAAGACTTTTAAAGGAACTATGATTATAAGAATAATAATCCATTTGTACTATCAATTGTATACATTTATTTTATCTGAATACATGTCACATTAAATTGTATATTTAATATAAAAACGAAATAGATTAATTTCATTTAATATTCGTTAGCAAAACTATTAAAAGTTAATGCAACCCACATATTATTAAACAATACAATATTTACCAGTCACTCTACCAATAAGAGGAAATTGACTAAACGCCTGTTCGGGTAATATTTTATCACACCTTTTGAAATAGATCCAACTGTGCTCATTTAGCAGAGCTAGCGAAAATTAATTGGCCATATGTTTTCGTTACATTCTCATTAAAACGAGCGCTTTGAAAAGATATGACCCCATATGGTGCATCGTTTTTTGTATTGCAAAAACACGTCAAAAATGTTAAGCCGACAAAACAATCAAACAACAAACAGGAAAAAACGGACGTAATGTAACAACCTGTTTCAAATTTAAATAATGTGTCAAGTCATCTCATCACCTTAGTACTTTGTTGTTTTTTGTTAGTACGTCGATGTCGTATGTTTTAACTTTTATACAAAGTTGCATACCAATCTACAATGAGCTTTTATGGTAAGGTTTAGGCTGTAAAATTTAAGCGGGTAGATGATATTTGAACTGTTTTGAATTTTTTGTTATAATGCAGGTTGACAGAGTTGTCATTGTTTTTTAGCTTCTAGTAACTTCTGGTAACCAAATAAATATTTACCAGAATAGTATGTACTAGTAGTGTACTGGGTTATTTATTCAAGTTAAGGATTATAATTAGACAAACTAATTAATTAAAGGAAAATGACATCAGTAACAACATTAATGTTCCCGTAAATAACAAAAACATATACACTAAGTCATTACTACTCGTATTCTCGTTAACGTGCAAAATATGTTCAAAGAAATCTTCTTCGTACCTCTAAAGCAATCGTAATGCAAACAAACTAGTTAGAACTATTACTCACTTAGTAGTATCGGTGATATCACACCACGCTAATGTACACGTGTACGGTAGCGGCATAGCTATATTGAAGAAGTAACCGCAGCATTTGATCTTGTTGTGACAATTAATTGCTTCGGCACTACCTGGGAAATTGGCCCGCCTCCGCAATTAGTTCCCAGTTCCCAGCTTACTAATGCCTGTGTAACTTATGGTCGACGATAGCAGCCGTCTCATGTCGCTCATTAATGGATAGTTTCCATTACTAATCGACTTCAAACAACATTTCACTTTGTAATTTAAGGGGTAATTATCGCATTTGGCCAAAGATTAGCTCTTGTATTTGCAACTCTAGTCTCACTAATTTAAGTATTCCTTTTTAGGTTAGTAAATGATTTGTTGTTTTCGTTAACAGAAGATATTGTTCTGCGATGACAAAACGTTTTATGTTCCGATCCGACGATTATGACTGTATAAAGCACAACTGTTAGGGAATTTCAATATGCTATATTGAGTTCCTAGCACATTGGAATTTCCTAATTGAGTACCATTAAAGCACGTACAAAATACTATTATATGTACTTACTTCCCTTAAATAATGGTATGTTCTCATTGAGCTATTTTAATTTATTAAACAATAGGGAAAGCTATTGAATAAACTTAAATAATACAGTACACAATGCAACTAATATATAGAACTTAAAATATGGTTGGTGTATTTTATATTTTTGAGCTTACTGATCTCAGAATTAATCATTATTTTAAAGTGTCTTTAAGAAACGTTATAGAATATAAACATTTTTATTACGACTACGGAACCCCTTATTGTGCTGTCGGCCCCAATGCACTTAGCCGCTTTTTCTTTTCTAAATAATACTAGTAAAACAAATATTCGAAAGAGTTCCAATGTTACTAATACACCATTATTTTTTAATTTATTATATGCTTCAATATACATTACACGAATTGAACTACAATTCATATATATGGTACTTATTCATTTTATAATATGATTTCTATTTAACATTTCAAAATACAGGTGTAGTACAACCTTTGTATAATAACATTAGAACAGAGTTAGTACCTGCGCGAATGTGGCGCGTGCGCACCTGTGCCCGCATGCCCGCTTCCATCTAAATAGAGAAACACAGCGTGTTGTCCAGCCCTTTTTTTAAGTGCTATTCCGTAATCAAGTATATTGAGACAATAATCAACAAAGGTTAAACAAATTCCAGCAATATGAGGGTTAGAATGTGTTAAAGATAACAATCACAAACATTTGAATTATTTTACTAATGAATGTGTAAAATGTCAAAATACCAACTTAATTAAAAAAATAGAAAATCTCCAGGTAAAATAGATATAAGAATGTGATAAATTAGATATCTGTTAAAATATATTGATTATAACAATAATAAATATTTTTGAACTAAGAAAAAAACTACTATTTATAACTAGAACCATAATTTTATTGTGTACATGTACATACACACCAAGAAACGATTTCTTGATGTTCCACGTTTAGGAGCGTTAAATGATTGTATCGGGCAGGCAAGAACTATCTACTACACTATAATGTAAGTAAAAAAACGACCGGAAATAAATTTTCCTTACGCTATTTGTCGCTAGTCCACCTCAAGTTGTCTTTATTACGTCGAATTACTTACAAAATCGAGGTTCAATCAAATGATGAAATCCTAAAGCATGACTCCACTTGTATGTATACAATCACTCGACTTCTAAGATCGGCAGTCGGCACATAATGCAACGCACGCTTGTCACGCCGTATCATACGGAAACCTACAGAGCGAAGGGCTTTTGTACACGGCGACTTTTTGTACGAGTGCAATCTATTTGGTATGATTTAAATAACAGATTATATAAAAAATAAGTTGTAGTTTATTATTTGGTCAGGTCTTTTTCGGTAATCGTCCGGTAACCATATATTTCGAAACTTTTACTACTCAAATTAATATAAACGGGGTTAGAACGGGACCCTATTACTAAGACTCTGCTGCCCGTGTGTCCATCTGGCCGTCTGTTTGTCTGTCTGTCACCAGGCTATATCTCATGAACTGTGATAGCTAGACAGTTGAAATTTTCGCAGATTATGTATATTATTTCTGTTGTCACTATAACATCAAATATTAAAAACATTATAAAATAAATAGTTTAGAGGGCTCTTATAAAACAAACGCGATTTTTTTGCTGGATGTTAATGACGGCAACAGGCGGACGTTTGAAATATTCACGAAATATTGACTTATATCGCATCCTTATTGAAATTCTGACTTAACTCAAAAAAAAAATGTTTAGGGTATCGCAAGAGAAGATCTTACAATGAGACCTTTTCGTACTTGTTGTTGAATAAAATTAACAATTAATTAACATTAGGGCGTTAACAAATCGTAATTTCAACGTAATTCAAATGGTAGACGGTAGATGGCGCTAACAGAAGCCTGTATCCCTACGTAACCACAT
>DWNE01000792.1:0-25534 GCA_018249875.1 Cecropterus toxeus | reverse complement strand
TAGATTTCTGTTCTGGGTCTGGGTGTTTGTGTATTCGTTTTTGTGTGTCCATGGCACCCACGACACAGGAGAAAATCATAGTGTGGGCCTATGAGTGTAGAAAGCGTCTTAAAGCGTCTTAAGCGTCTTCTTCCCCATCAGTTATCAGTTCTCCGAGCTATGTGGCCGGTCGATTGGCACTTCAGCGCGCTAATTTTTAAAGCTATGTCGGTGAGCTTAATTCGCCTACGGGTTTCATTGCTAAACCGCTGTTATAAGCAGAATAAGGTATGGCAGTAGCTGCTGGAACCACGTCATTAAAGATCTCTCTTTCTGGTTCGACATACAACTTGTTTTCACTTTTTAACAGATGCGCTACGCAATCTGTACAAACCTTAACAGCTATTATATTTATGAATATGCTTTTTGAATACTCGCCGACAAAGATAAGTGAGCGCAAGTGTACTTTGAAAGCCGAGAGCGAATAAGTCAATGACAACATAAAAGCGCAAACAGTCCGTACCAAGACTATAGAATGGGACCATAGCACGTAAATGTACAGTCACATGCATAATTCACGTTAGTTTTACAACAATACAAATTTATTGGTGCTTTTATCTCGAATTTATGAGTTGATACTAAATATTAGTGCCACAATGTTTCTGTACGAATCGTCTTTGTATTATGAAATTTATCGTACAATAAAAGTGGTGGTTGTCCCGCATTTAAATTCATTCATGTAAATTCATTTGGGCAAAGCCATTCGCTCACCTGGACATCAAAACGTAAGTACAGATAAATAAAACAGTAGTACCTATTTGGAACACTTATATTGGGAAATAAAAAATAAATCAAGTAAAAAAATATACAGCCTTTTATACCGAGGTTTTAAAACATTTCTGTTTAAGGGTACATGCAGTTGTCAGTGAAGGCTTCTATTTATGTGCGACAAGACTCATTACCGCGAATGAAACTGGTTTTTGAATAGGACAGTTCTAATTTATTAATTAGTTTAACATCTCACTTAGCAGCTGGCGTGTATTTTACATTTAATTTGTACATAAACTGAGTACTAATCGGAAGAAAAATCTTTGATATATTCATTAGTTACTAATATAACAAGTTAATATTATACTACAATTTACTCCTGAACTATTAAACACAGGTCATTTCATTGAAAAAATCTCCAAATAATGTTTTATAGATTCAATAAATCAGTCAAAGGTTACTTATTAAGTAAACACTAAATTAATGTTATTATTTTGTAAATGTTCATTATAACGCAAATAGACTGCTAATAACGTAAAACATCGCTTATGTTATAGGTACTTATATTTCTCGATCTCATGTTATGCATCTATATTTCCGTAGCTCAGTGTACGTATCCAAGACAGTATTATTGGCAAGCAGGTGCCAACGTGGTCTCCATTCAATATGGCCTATTGTGCCATTATTGGTAATCGGGACACACTTCCAACGAGATGAGGTGTCGAATTTATTGCTAACACGACTTCTATACTCATAGATACTTCCTATAAGTGAACGTTTTAGTATATTCTGAACGTTTTGTATCAAATGTAAAGTTTAAGGTAAATGTAAATTAAATATTTAGGAGGTATGTTAGTAAGTTAGTACTTTCGTCACGTCCTTAGAATTGATTGTGTTTTCAGTGGTATCGAAATATATATAACTCAAAGATGACTGACTGACGTAGTGATCTATCAACGCTTAGCCTAAACCACTGGACGGATCGAGCTGAAATTTGGCATGCAGGTAGATTTTATGACGTAGGCATCCGTTAAGAAAGGATTTTGATCAATTCTACCCCAAGGGGATAAAATAGGGGATGGGAGTTTGTATGAAACTTTGTCAATTTTTTCAAATACTATTTTTTTACTAGCGTGTGTAAACAAACCAAAAGTAAAGCCGCAAAAACTATAACTAATTAATAATAATACTTCTTAAGGGGAGCGAAGCCCTGAGCAAAAGCTAGTGGACATATATAAAGTATATAACACAATTATCTAGTGGTTACAAAGTTACTGTAGACCTTTTACTTTAGAACTGTACAACAAACATAAAACAATGATATTAATAACAATTTCTTTTACATATACATATATATATGCATAATCCATATACACCAAAAATGGAGCTATAATATTATGGGATGCTGAAAAGTGTATAAATGACTTTGAAAACTTAGCTGCAACGTCTCGTACTACTAACTATAATCCTAAGGTTATAATGCACCAATGGTTTACTCCGAAAAAGGCAGGACTTGGTAACATTTCTACAGTTTAACTTTGCAGTTCCATAATTTTAAAAAAATCAGAGCAAATAGATCTTTCATTAATCCTTATACCTTGACAAAATCAAACAATCACAAACAAATTACCTCCTCGAGAACAGTACAACGGAAAGAGAAAAAGCTGAAATGGGCCGCTAATAGCAACATAACATTCGTATTAATATTAATTCTCGCATGCAAAGTTTTTCACCCGAAACTTTCGTAATAAAGTTTGTGCGAATGAAATACAGCAGCCATATATTTTGGGCAGCGAGTGTAACGGCAAAGTTATGCTTACGCTATTATGTTTACGTTAAATTATATTCAATATAGGTCAGATGAAACACTCATTAATTACGCCGTGGATGTCATAATGGCGATTAAATTACACGGATGAGTTCAGCGTGGCGCGGTGTGTCGTAAATACATCAGTGGTGCCCCGCAACGGCCTGGCATGCCTTATGTGAGCGACATGCGGGAACTGCTTCGTTTTATAGTGGATGTGATTCTGTTTTTATGTTATTGAAACAAATGAGGTTACCTGATCGACAAAAATCTTTGACGACTAAAATATTAGCAAAAAGAAAATAAAAAAACGCTACCCTACCGCTGTTACTGTCACAGGCGTTATATTACAAACTAGCGTTGTTAAGGGGGTGTCAAAAATGGCAGTGAGCGAAAAACAAGTTCGCTTAATCGCTAAATTTATTTCAAACCCCGTTCTAAGGGGGGATCCGGAATAAGTAGACTCCGATATTTTTCTCAAAATAAGTAAATTGTTCTCCCTTTTGAAAAAAATACTTTTGGCCTATGTTCGAGGGGTCTGCTCATATCTCTTTCTCCATATATATATGCTGATGTTAACATATTTCTTATCGTTATATAAATAACATAGTTAAATGGCGATTATATAATATATATTACGTGACAGAATCAAAAAGTACCAGTAACACTACAATGTACTATGTACCATGGAAATCTGGGATTCAACTCAGATGAGATGAGAATTCTAACTAAGGTCGATCACAGATGGGTTCTTTCCCTGAGGACAAAGGTAAAATTCATTTGATAAATATTTCTTCTTCATCACATCCTCCAAATCAGGTGGAAGCAGTGATTAACACTGCTATTATTAAAGGCAAAAATATATGATTTTGGTACCACCGGACTTAAACTACAAAAGGTTCTACCATCTAGAGACCTGGAGATGATCACAAATGTATTGCTTGATATTAGAAACAAATAAGAACAAATTGATTGAACAACAGAAATAAATATTTATACCACCATAAAGGAACATTAGATTAGAAGAACATAAAAAATGTCAATAAGTATAGCAAGATTAATGTAACTTATAATCAAACATACTTCGTGCTCCCAACTCCACCATAAAACGTCCGTCTCATGATAAAAAACAATCTTTTCGTGTACATTTTGTACATGATTCTCCACCAAATTTATCGATTCCCCATAAAAAGTTTATGTGACCCACGTTTGTATAAACAAGGATCGTGTAATATCACGTTGTTTACTACTGACTAGAGCCTATAGTTTAATAACTTTACAACGTATCGGGGAAGTTTGGCGAAACATTTATGACCCGGCTGTCGGGAAATGTATCTATTTGTATGTAAAGTTATAATACGGCTATTCGCAGCCAATAAACGTCAGTGGCAGTGGTGAGTCTGCAATATCAAACCGATTTCTGGCTTATAATAGCATAGTCAAGTGTTCCTCTATTCTGGTTGACGGTTGTGGTAAGGCATATACCAAAGACGTTCTAAATAGACCTAGTATGTAAAGTTATAATACGGCTATTCGCAGCCAATAAACGTCATTGGCAGTGGTGAGTCTGCAATATCAAACCGATTTCTGGCTTATAATAGCATAGTCAAGTGTTCCTCTATTCTTGTTGACGGTTGTGGTTAGGCATATACCAAACACGTTCTAAGTAGACCTAGTATGTAAAGTTATAATACGGCTATTCGCAGCAAATAAACGTCAGTGGCAGTGGTGAATCTGCAATATCTCTATTCTAGTTTGAAGCTTGTATACCAAACACGTTCTAAGTTCATCAGGATTTTGATGTTATCTGGTGTTGATCACGGGCATCCATGGGCGGTAGTTGCTACTTAGTAACAGTTAGTCGGCATGTTCATTCGCTACTTCAGTATCTAGTATCTTACAATCAGATGGTATGCATGCTCGTTTGCTACTTCATTGTTGTCGCTCTAATTCTATAAATGTGAAATTTGTGAGGATTTATGTGTGTTTGGAACTCTTTAACGCAAATACTACCAGTCAGTTTATGACATTTATGACAGTTTATGACTTACATTAACACATATGATACTCATTACATTGACCGGGCGGAGCTGCAGGAGTAACCTAGTACATAATTATAAAATAAGTAAAATAAAACTAAGCAAATTAAAAATTATTACTATAAAACACAAAATTAAAATGTTTTCATAAAACGAAGCATTTACGAGAAATTAAGATTGCGATCGTAAAGTAATAACTAATTGTAAATGTTGTTAAGTTAATTTTATTAAAATCACTAGCGATGGTTGCGATCTTAAGTTATAACTAATTGTAAACGTTGTTAAGTTAACTTTATTAATATCACTAGCGATGGTTTGGATTAGAATACGCCGCAGACATATTTACTTGTATAATTGCTGAATTTTACTGTTATAACACAGTAATGAAACGGACGAATATGAATTATAGCATTGTTATTTTTAAACACAAACATTAACGAATTCCTTCAAATACGGCTTTTGCCCTAAAAACTTTCAGGCGCCCGTTGTGAAATTCCGCCAGGTGTGGCAACTGCCTCTTTGCGGTCTTGATTTAAGACATAAACTTAAGCGAGAATTTATGTGGAACATTTCGTACACATTTATTATATTGGTAACTAGTGTTATAAGAATCTGATAAAGTGTCTGTATTTAAGGTACCTTTAAAAAAACAGAGCAATAAAATTACTAATAATATTTCTATTAATATTTTACTTATGGAAAATTTATGTTTGCACTTAAACTTTCTCGGCTTTTTAATTCCAAACTTAATTTCTTAAATCACAATGTCTCTAAATTGACCAGAATAGTCTATAATACCACTCAGAAACATATGGTGACCGCTCCGCCATGCGGGTCGTCAAAATTAATACCAGAATTAAGAATAAATTATTTACAATATTATTGATATTTTTAATTTAATTATTTTTAGGTACAATGTTAATGTTATAGTTTAGAGCAGCGGTCGGCAACACATGGCCCACGGGCTGCATGTGTCCTGGGACTTAATTTTTGCACCCCACAGGTCTCCTAGAATTAATTGTGGCCTTTCTGATAAAAAAGACGAATTTTTTTTTGATCGACTAAATACAGAAACCACTTACTTTTGTATGCGGCCCGGTCCTCCTTTATCTCATTTAACCATGTGGCTCGTGTTTCCAAAAAGGTTGCCATTCACCAGGGATTGGATTAGACTAAAATTGCAGATCTTAAGAGAGAAGAAATCGTTGAAAAAAAGAAATGGTCGCGTAAATGAGTGTAATTCTTACATCGTGCAATACAAGGTACTGAGCTTGGTGGTAAGAGGCTCGACATTAAATTTATTTCAACTACCTTAATTTTTTTATCATAACAACTACCAGAGACCATCACCTTACACACGCTTTCATTATTTCTACTTGGACCACTTGCGGTGCGGTGTACAGCGGTCCTTTGTTTGGAAACGGTTGCCCGCGGGTTGTCATCAACCGTTAAACGTTCTCGGCCGTCAGAATACGAGCAGAAGCTTTGTTAATTTCATAGCGGTTTGCGTTTTGTCCTTGGGCGAGACCCGTCATAAATTCGTTTTACAGTGATGAAAGGTAAAGCTACATTAGACTCTTATTTGAGTGAACGTTTTGGTTGCTCAACATTTGCGTTGATGCTGTCATACTTGTTTTAGCCTCCATATTGTTTGTTTAGAATAGAATAGGTACTTTGTATGATTTTAAACTAATGGTCTAGTTGATGAAGTAAGGAAAGATGTGTGATAGAAGTGATAAGGCTGAACACAATTAGTAAAATATTTCTGTTTTGTCTGACATAAGTTACGTAAACCAACATGAAGGTATATTTTAATTTAATTTGGCTTTGTAACTGCAAAATGAATGACATAATAAATGGAAATCCAAAAATATATATAAAACCTCCTTATCTAATAAAACTATAAGCAATGTATACATTGTAAGTAGGATATGTTAGCATAATGTTATAAGCTGTATGGATGTGTGTATGTTATATCTACATACTAATACTAGAATAATCATATTCATTCTGTAGAACTTCGAACTTCGTGTGTTTCGACCTGGAAGGTTCTACCTCCACACCTATTCCTAGCATGCAGAAGTTGTTGCGTTTCGCTGTAAAAGTGCGAATAACATATGAGGTATTGCCACTCCTGAGAACTAAGGTATAGTTCTCAGGAGTGGCAACGCATCTATGATTAGATCAATCAGAATTCCTGTACTATGTAAAGTTGGTTAGAATTCAAATACGGTACTAATCAATAACCATCAGATGGATCAAATGTCCATTTTTAATTTCAAAAACTTATCTAGTTTGTTATTTTAGTTGTAGTCAATTCCTTAATTAAATTAATTAATTATTATGATAAAAAAATGCTACTTGTTGACTAAACTTGTGCTTTCATATGAGTGAAGTATCAAAGAAAAGCCAAAAATAAAGAGTCCTTCAAGTGACGACTATTGTCTCCTTTTAGCTGCTGCTTTGAGAAGAAACATTTTGCGTGCTTATAAAATAGTCTTATAACGGGAGAGTACTGTCTTTATTTTGCATAGGCCTACGGGGGCAGTTACAAATTAAACTTACTGTAAGTATTAAAGTCTCATTCTATATTTAATTTTTTATTATAATTAACCAGGTCAACATTAATTTACGAGTTAGTAGAACCAGTGTAGTTCGACCGGGGAGGTACCACCACCTATTTCTAGTGTGAAGCAGTTCTTGCGTTTCGGTGGGAGAGTGTGGTTGCTGGTTCACTTGTATTTGTGGCGAACATCGTAGTACTCGGAAGTAGCAACGCATCTGCCGACTTCAGATAGAACACCTGTTCTGTATGAAGTTGCTTACAGATGTCTATGGGCGGCAGTGACCACTTGTCATCAGGTGGACTGCATGCTCGTTTGCTACTTCAGTCTGATAAAAAAATGTTGTCGTTCCAATTTTGTCAAGAAAAAAGTTTAGTTAATCTTGTATGTATAAAAGAAATTGTGTTTACCCTTAGCATATAAAAAAACACTTTATTAATTTACTATCAACATTGCGTAACATAGCGTTACGTTTTTATTATCATAACAAAGTATCAAATGAAAGAAAGAATATTACTATTTTGACGCAAACTCATAAATAGCATTAAATAATTTCAGTTTTCACAGTCACATTTGTTGTTTTCAGAATCATTTGTTTCTGGTTACAGTTATTATAAGAAAATTATTCACATAAATTCAAATGTTGTTACTGTAAATTCATCATTTATTCGGATTATTATTTCTCAGTCTGCGGTTTACGTAAGTACTCCACTTCATTTATTTATTTTATTAAGGTTTTGTTGGTAGCTCTATCATGTTACTTTTATGTATTTTTCGTGGATATTCTAGTTTTATTTCGTTATAATAAACTTCTTTCACTCATCATTCCTCCACTCTCTTTGATTATTTTTCTCTGTTGCACCTTTAAGCGTTAAACATCAGGGGATCACAGCTGGTGTCTGCATTTTAATTTTCTTATGTAATAGTATCAGAAAATGGGAGTCCGCCTGATATTTTTTAAAGACTCTGTGTAATTTTAAATAGAGCGAGACATTTTCTTATAATCGGTTCGAATTGTTTTGCTTACCATGAAGATTAATTTTGAACATCTACACTAATATTATAAAGAGGAAAGATTTGATTTTTTGTTTCCGAGCAGCTCAGTCAGCTCCGAAAGTGCTGGATCGATTAAAAAAATCCTTTACCATTGGAATTCTACATTATCCTTGATAAACATAAGCTATATTTAATAAGAGGAAAACAAAGGGAACCGTATGAAAATTTCGATAATGTAACCCAATGTGTGAAAAAACTACCAAAAAACTCCTTATACTGCTTACGCTATGGAAATGTTAGACAATAGAGCAAAGTGATGTACTAGAGTCTTATAGGCGACATTAATATCCACATAAAAGTCCTAGATATCATAGGTCTAACTATTACAGTTATGCCACAATAACTACTTTTTTAACTAAAAACATGCAATAGTAACGTCGCGCCGGTACTAACTAGGCCACATTAGTACCAGAGTAATAATCATTATTTAAACATGAGTGTAACAATTATACTAATATCAAATATATGATGATGTATGTCTGCTTGTTTCTCAATCACGAAAGAACCACTGGTCAGATTTACAATTTTGCATGGATGTAGCTTATTTACCTGGTCAACCTGGTCAGTAGCCTATAAGGCTACTTTTGATTTAGATATTTTTTATTTCCCGTAACGAAGCACGGGTAGTTTTGCTAGTATATAAGATGAACTGAACTTAAAGTCAAAACACGCTTTTACAAGTTACAAAAATAAGTGTGATAATACTAAATTATATAAACTTCTACCACCTGATAAATCATAAAAATTGGATCAAAAAGTTTAATATCTTTGAATAAGTTACAATAAATGAACTGTCACGTTGAATAAAATTATACAATGAGTTTAAATCATTGTCGTAGACGCAAAAATGTCGTGGGTAAGCGTTTTTCGTTTCAACGGAATTTCAGAATGGAAATAGGATTGGAAAGAGCGCTACTTACATTGGAAAGTATTGGTAAATTGGGCAAATTATCCGGATTTTTACGGTAAAATGCCGGAAAAACAGTGGAGAGACTCAGGAGAAAGCGACTCATTTGGAGATTGCATTTCTCCTCTTTTATAGGGTTTGCGCTGTTTAATTACAAGAACAATATTTGTGTCTGAAGCATGCGAAAGGTTATATGTAAAAAGATTTAAGATCTTATAATGGTACAACAATTATATATGATTTTACGCTGATATTATCGCGGAATTGATACATTTTAATATTTTGCAGTTTAACCGTGACCACGAATCATGTAACTGGGTCGAAATATCGGCAAAAAGAAATTCAATAACCGCATATCGTGAGTACCCGTAACATATTAAATGTAACAATTATATAGTTCAGACCACCTTCGCGGTGACTTAAACAGTATAGTACAGAACATGCAGAATACATCAAGTTATCGATAATTAAAATCATTGAATATTTTAATACCTCTTAAATAATGTTTACTTATTTTAAGCATGATCCACTACTTTCGCTTCAAAAATAAATTACAATTATGAGTACCAAAATCGAATGCCTCGCAATCTGTCAATTGCAACTATATAACAGCAATTGGACCGTACTTATAATAAAATCAACTATATTCTGAACGACCTGTACCCTACCTATCCATACATATAAAAGGCAATTCCGACTCATTGACTTATATCAATGCACAGCCGAAACTACTCTACCTTGAAATTTGGTACAGGAGTTCCTTTCATTTTGTAAGTGAGCGATAAGAAAGGATTTTTAGAAATTCTAAAGGGATTAAATAGGGGTTAAAAGCTTGTTTTTTATAAGACTGAAGTACCAAACAAGCATGAAGTCCACATGATGAAGCTTATCGCACGTGGATATCTGTACGCAACTTCATACAAAATAAGGCTTCTAAAGTCAATCAAAGATGCCTTGCTAATTCCGATTATGATGGTCGTCACATATGAAAGTGAGCCGGCACTTACACCCTTTCACCGAAACACAAGAATGATCGATATGATCGAAATATGTGCAGTTTCACCCGCTTTTAAAATAATAGAGCATAATTTTTAAACTTTGGCAAAGCTCATTGATTAAAATATTAGCTCCACGGATGGACTTTAAATACTCGCATATTCCGATTTTTAAAGAACTAAGTAGAATAGTTTTATTATTGTAATTTTACACACACAGGCAAACGATCATGACTCTAATATATTTAGTGCAATTAAAACATCTATGATCGACTATGCGTGATATTTCAATATGGATAAAAATTGTATCCATTAAATGCATAACTCACGAGTATAAATCGATAGCATAAAATACCTTTCTAAAACTTTATTTACTCGAATAAAATATATTTCTTTTATTTATGTAAATAAACCCCAGTTCCAACCCTAACTGATAGCAGATCGTACTTTATTGCTCGCTTCATTAAGCAAAAAGTATGCTGATGTTACGATTCAGGAAAACAACCAATTAATTAGTTTAAGTAATTGCTAGTATCACAAACCGTAATTTTTCCTCTTTGAAATAAATCCTTTTATCGCTCTGAATAATGTATGAATGCTTTTAATTTGTAAAGCTTGAACGTGTATTTTGGTTTTGTGTTTTGTTGTTACCACTTAATTATGTTTTTACATTGCTGGTATAGTGATCATAATCGTTAATATATTATTATGTTTAAGTAAGAATACAAAATAAACAATTAATATCACTTTTATTACAAGGAACATGTATAGAGCGAATATTCTTACGTCGCAATTTTCGAGGCTTTGTTATTATTTTTAGGAAAACATTTTACATAAGTTTTTAAGTCTTGGATTCAAAAAAGATGGTTTTCTTGCCGAACAATCTTTTTTTATTATACTCTTATAAAGGTTTTCTTTAAGCTCATCACATTTTGTTGAGATTCCTTACTTCACGGTACCTTTCCTGAAGTAAGAAATTAAATAAGGTAACTCATCTATAATGTACTTTGTAGCAAGTTTTCTTGTAAACAAGATTGAGTTGTGCAGAAATATATGGGGATTTATGTTTGTGAAACAATCCGTGTACAAACAGGCGTGATAACTTCTCGATAAAGTTTTGTAACGGAAAAGTATAACTGCTTTGCGCCAAAAAAGTTTTAACGACTTCCATGTAATTTTTTCCTGTTGTTTGCAATCGAAAACGTTAGACTTTTTTTAACAAATGTCAAAGAAGAATGTTGTCATTTGACGCGATTTTTCTTTTAGGCATCACATCATTTTTGGACTGCATTCGATCATTTTTATAGCAGTTTCCCAAGTTATTTTTTATTAATATTTTACCGAACTAAAATGTCTAAGTAACTATATTACCGTGACATATTTGACATTTTTTTTACATGTTGTAATTTGTGTTTATGAACATCTGGTACCTATTGTTATTATCTGTCAGTAGGTAAACATTTTATTTCCATTTAAGCATGTTTTACTACAAAAATATGAATATCATTATTTATTTTTTAATAATTGGGATTATCTTAGGGATTAAATCAAGTATTTAGAGGTCCTTGTTCTAATCCATTAGGCAATATAGTCCTTTGTGCTCAAATGACAGACAGTTTGCCTTGTGGAGATTCTGTGTAGTCTGGAATATATTAACTGAGGCTTAAGATGGCAAGACTGTACTGCAACTACTAATTCGTGTATGCTATATTATCTAATAGGCAATTTATGTAGTGTGTGGTATTTTTGCTGCCTAACCATCAAAATTAAGTTAGTATAAAAATAGATATAGTAAACGATAAATACATATAGGAATAATAAAGTAGTAAAAAAAAAAATATGGTATGAATGGTATCAAATAAAGAAATAGTACGTAAAATGAAGCACGAGTAGCATAAAAGTGAGAACTGGAATGGAAGGGAAATAGTAACAAACGTCTCTGATCAGGGTAGGAGAAAAAAAACACTAAAATAAAATGTATATTTAATTTTAATTATGATCAGCAGTGCATAGTTATATTATGTTTTAACCAATATCATAGCGCAAGTCATAAATTCCATTATGTAATAAACATAAGTATAAATAAAATATGTCCTAGGTGAGTTAATTTTTTCCGGTTATGTTCCTTTGGAGATCCCGGAGTTCTCTTGGTAGCGCCGAGGACGGCCACCGGGGGGGTTTTAGTGCGGTAAAAATCCCACATAACTCTTACGTCGCTCCCACGGCGTCGGGTACCTTTTAAAGGTTTCCCCCTCGAGACAACAAAAAAAAAAAAAGGTGAGTTAAATTTTATGTCTTTGTAAAAGGAGATGTCAATACAGAATTTTCGGACATTTATGTTTATTATAAGTATCGATTCAACGAAGTCAAAATTTATTATCATGTTTTACTATTATTTATTTGTATGATAAGAAAGTCGTCACAACTTAGTCTTCTGGATGTTAATGTGTTAATGGTCAATTTCAGGTAGGTTTTTAATCTTATCTGGGTTTGATCTCAAGTATTAAGACGCTTTATAGACTCATAGCCCCACATTAGGATATTTTCCTGTCTCGTGGGTGCCATGGACACACACAAAGACAAATACGCAAAAACGCATAGAACCGAAATTTATATCAACATTCAAGTGTATGTCTGGCCGGCAATTGTACCCGGAACCCACTGCGCGTCAGACCGGTATAGTGACCGCTCCGCCACGCGGGACATTAGACTTGAAACGGGTTGAAGCGGGTTGTTCTTGAGACTATTTTTATACTTAATCATTAGTCAACATTAAGTCTAATGTGAACTGAGCCTAACTGGCCAAGACGCTTGGCTTGCGGTGATTGTGAAGCATGTAACGTGTCCTACGTAGCGTCTGAAGGTGACAGGTCTAACATGTCTAGCCTTTGACATGAGCTGCTTTATGAGATATTCAATTCTGCTCTATGAGAATTCCGTATGTAGTAGATGTTCATATATATAATGCTGAGTACATAAGTAGATTTAGAAATGCTAAGAATTTAACCAGAAGCACTTGGACGCTACATTTCTGTATGAGGACTGAGTTTCTTAAATAAGGTTTCTTACTTTGCCGCTCAGGTTAAGCAGTAATTATAGTAATAGTAAACAACCATGTACAAGTACTTCAATATCTTGTATTAGGCGACCATCTTTATCCTCGGTATCAACGCGTCTGTGATCGACTTCAAATAGAACCTATTCTTTATCATGTTTAGATGTCCATGGGTGACAGTCACCATTTACAATCAGGTGGAATGCATGCATTGCTTTTTTTCGAAAATTTTTGCTCCAAAAAAAAAAAACTTTATCTGATGATAAATGGCCAGTTTCGCTGATGGACTTTTGTAACCTAAGAGTGGCGCCTAAGGTCATGGCGGTGGTGCCATGGTATTCCGGGGGCACTACCACCACGATTTCAGGTGCGACTTTAATCTACACTAAATACACGTCTGTAGTTCCGGGACCAGAATAGGGCTACGGTATCCCCTGCCTGTCGTAAGAGGCGACTAAAAGGAGGCTTTCGGGGTTGCGTGTGGTAATAGTGGGAGCTCGAGCCGCCCAGCCAAGCGACCAGGAAAGGACGGTGGCATGTGTGGTCGCTTGCCGTCGTAATATCTGAAGGCACAGTGAGCGTAAATGCTCACTGATACGAGTCCAAAAGGGGCATCGTGCTTAGAGGACTCCGGTTGTGTTCCGTTGGAGATCCCTGAGTTGTCCACGCAGCGCTAAGGATGGCCGGGGGGGAGGGGGGTTAGTGTGGTAAGAATCTCACATAACCCGGCGTTGCTCCCACAGCGTCGGGTACCTTTTGAAGTTTTCCCCTTCATGACAAAAAAGGTAATTCTTTATTGTTTCTCGTTCCACCGTGTAAAGGAATTTGGCGTAGCATTAAAAAAGGTAAATATAACATACTTGATTGATGTTAAGGCTTTAGGTAAGACATTCATATATCATATAGCCTCTGACATACGCTTTATGTGACATTCAATTTCGAATCAGCATTCGTCATAGCCGGTGTTTGTGTATTGGGGTAATTAGACTAATGACGGCTATTTCTGGGTCTAATGACGACCTAGGTTTGACCTACTTTAGTATATTATTGAATTGAATATTGAATTTGAACGAAAATATCTTATATATAATGAGGACATGTTTTATTTTAGGGGTGAGTTTAGATATCTATATTAAATATTTAAATAGTCTTAGCGGTTTAGCCTACGAATCTATCAATTCATATCTTCTTTATATAAAGTTTGTATTACTGTATTCTACCCTGAACTGTGTGAAACAGGAGAAATCTTTAGGCAACTAAATTATGTTTAAAAACTTAGAGGAACTGTATTGTAAAATACATCTGATGCAATAATTATTTTCAATATTGAATTTCGTTGATTTTTTAGTAAATTCGTACGTAGCTTCCTCAAATACTTTAACAAGACATTTAATTTTAATGTTTAAATTATTATCTATGGTTATCTATGTGACGAGGACTATTTACAAACATATGAAACAGACATATTATTACTGAGTCATTTAGATTTGCTGCCTGGGTATCAAACTCGGAACCTTATGCGTTAGACTTGTATTGTGAACGCTTTGCTATCTGTATATCTGTAAAATTTAACTTCAAATACCAAGCAATTATAAAAAGGAAATGTTTCTACACATTCTCATCGTAACGCGAACAATGCCTTAAACGGAAGACGCGTCGATTTTACGCTACGAGTCTTCCTCAGTTTGGCTTTTAGCGTACATTTGTAGCTAAGAAATTTCGTTTTAAATTCTCATTCCGTTAACAAAATGTAAACAGAAACTGTAGGCTGTAAGGCGTCGAGACATAGTACAGTAAGAATAATAAGTTCACTTAAGCATTTTGATAAACAAATTCCTTTTAATGGGATTTATTGGTCTGATAATATTCCGAAACTATGTGAGTAATTAATGAATTAGTAACAAATTAATGTATTTGTATTATTTTTTGCCGATTATGATTATTTTTAACTCGACAACAAAATATCTTGAATTATTTGACAAGGCTTTATTTTGATAATAAAGGTTTTACACGTAACTTTTACGGCTTAATGTCTTGCTTAAAGGAAAAAAAGGAAACAAAACAACAGCTGTAAAGACAGGATATGTTTTACATGTATAACGCAGCGATAATTCGATCTTCGGTCTGGTATTTTTATGACACTCATAAATTGTAGTGCGCGACTATTAGTACTGAAAACGTTATTTTGTTCATCCGCTGTTTTCATTGTATAAATAAAATTAAACTACCACTTAAAAAAAACGTAATGCATGGTTTCTTTTTATTCTCTTTTCTGACTGACTAATTACGTAATATAAAAATGTCGCTTCCCGCCGACTGTCTGTCTCTATGTAGGTATGCTTAAATCTTTAAAACGACGCAACGGATTTGATACGGATTTTTTTCAAAGATAGAGTGATTCAAGAAGAAGGTTTTATGATCATGATGTCGTAAATAAACACATTGTCAAATGACAAAAATCTATGAATGTTGTATTTAAAAACAGACAGTAGTATATTTAGCATTACACTACACATTAGCATTGCATTTCACATTAGCATTGCACTACACATTAGCATTGCACTACCCATTAGCATTACACTACATATTAACATTACACAGTAATTGACTTACCGTTTCCACTGTGCTGTGTAAAGGGAAAGAGGAACCGCGGCCCGTTTGCGCTCTCCGTTGATATAATTGAAATTTTGTTCAACGCCACTGCTCTGTTATCTGTCCCTTATTTATGTTGTCATGAGAATATTCTAATTAATTTCTCCTTTATTACCCTAATACAGTGCGTACCTACGGCAATTTCGGTGATAAACATACCATGTGCGTAAATTTCAAGTCACGGCAGTCCCGTATAATTACTCGTATGATTAATGTAGAATTTGACATTCATTGGTATTTAGGATTTGTGATACATCTCAAATAGTGAATAGATCGCCAATGAATGACTCGTATTTTGAAAGCGTAAGTTTTTCTTTCAACATCTTTCAACTCGTCAAGATGGCTATTAATATTTATATATTTGAAATTAACACTATTTCCCGCTATGGACGATTTATTAACATCATACACAGTCGCTTTTCAGGCATGATCCCTAATGTGGCGAAAGATCGTCCTTTGCCAAAGTAAACTAAATAATAATAATAATAATTATTATTATTATAATTTCCTTGTGTATGCATAAATAAATAAAAATAATTGGTGTCTATTCATCGAAAAGGTGGCTTAAAATTTTGTTTATTAAAATGTCAATACAACCACATATCTTTAGGTTATTATTATATTCGCTATGTAATTAGTAACTCAACAATATCTATAATATTATAACAATATTCAAAATATGAAACTGTGGTTTTCTCGGTGGCCTCTATCTATTTTGCTACAAACAATTTTAAAGCTGAAACCAGCTACTTTGTTAATTAAGGAGACTTATTGAAGAGGTCCACAAAAACAGTTTGATCAGGGTAAGCCAACGTTGGAACTTCGTGACAAGGGTCCGATTCAATGATCTCAAGTGCTTTTAATTTCTGATGGAGCGGCTATTCATTGTTTTATTGCGTAAATAATTCATCTTTGAGAGATGCTTGCTTGTCACTTAAGTGTGCTTTTCTTAGTATGAGTTTATAACGATTTTTTGAAACAATAATTTCAAAGTACATTGCAAGTTATGGCCGAAAATAAAAATCTAAGTGAGTAATATACATTGCAATGTATTAGCGGAAACATAAACAATTGTTTTTTTTTAAATGTGAAACTTCTATAGATGCAGGTAAACCTAATTGTTGCCGTGGCGATGCTTTCATTTATTTATTTTTGCGCCATCTGTTATACCTTGCCGAAACTATTAAGTATCGAGCAAAACTAAGCAGACTGCGGTGTTAGTCCGACTTAGTGCAGTGTAGTGTTCATAGATGGCATTATTTTCATTATGCAAATATTTAGTTCCTATCGCAATCTTGTCCTATTATTTGCAAGAACGCGGTGTTTCACATCTGCCAGGCTTCCCGTGAAGGCCATTCTATTTATTTAATTTGATAGGAGTGAAGTAGCAATCCAGAATGCAGTCTACCTGATACTACGTGGTTACTGCCGCCATAATCAGAATATATAGAAAACATAATCAGAATGACATAAGTAATCAAAATTAGAATAAATAATAGGCACTTCTAATCAATTTGTTCATTATTTCCTATTTGTATTTAGTTATTTCAGTTGTTATGTGTTTTGTTAGCAATAAGCAGTTTATTATTTGAGTTATTGTGTCAATATTGACGTCTGTTTAGGAACTACGAGTATTATGGCAGATTGGAAGACTTACAATGTAGTTTTATTGTGTCAGGAACTGGCCAAATAACATAATTAGGTATCAGGTCAGTGTTTGAGTGTGTGTGCAATAAACACAAAAAAAAGAGATTATATTAAGAGAGTAAACTAATTGTAAAAACGAATAATAAAAATATTCAACCTAACCTAACATTATTCACTAAAATCGTTTTATTTCAACTACGCAAAGAACGGTTTTAAACTGTATCACAGAATCACGAATAGTTAATAATCCGCTCTCGAAAGAGAAACCCAGCTTGTTTATAAAAATCCCCCATGAGCTTTAGAAGCGACTCAAAGTAAATTGAAATACGCTCCAGTACGCGTTGTGCCCGTAAAAATAGACCACAAGTTTTCATTTGTTTTCAATGCATGCGGGCTTCGTTGTCGGTATTGCCCTCATCCAGCTACGTAGGCTAATGGATTAGAAATCTTAAAATCATAGAGTAGTTTACGATCTGAATAACACAATGGTTCGACGTTACAAAGAATGTGACAAAATATATTACTGAGTACATTTGAATTCTTGTACAAGTGCTTGGTGACCAGTCAGCCTGATGCAGTATAGTAAGTTCGCTCTATGTAGTCAATTGGTACCAATTTTAAGGCAGCTTATCCCCACCCGGTTGAGCTGAAACTTTACCTTTGTGATAATGCATGATAAGCTTAATGACGTCATTCTAAATTTTAAATGGCGGATATCTATGGAAAATGAGGGACCAGTGATTTCTTATCTATCTCCATGATATTATTTGGACGGCTTTTTGCGAGGATTTTTTTTATCAGATTGAAGTAGCCACAGTTCACCGGATAGTAAGTGGTTACTTTCACCTAATACCACCCAACTTGGTCATCTAATATAAGGAAGCCGGTAACCACACCCTTCCAGCGATATGTAAGAATTGCTTTACTCTAGAAATAGCTATGGCGGTGGTATCTACCTGGTCGAACTACATTGGTTCTACCGTTTGCATTGCTTAAAATGATGTGACTAAAGAGATGAGTCTCACTTATTCAGTATAAATTTAGTATTCTTTATAGTGTCTTGCCCAACCGCATGGTGCTGAACAATTTGCTGTTATACATTTTTATCATCGTCTACCCATTATTGTCCCACTGCTAGGCACGGGTCTTCTCTCAGAATGAGAGAGTTTTAGGCCATAGACCACCGCGCTGGCCAAGTGCGAATTGGTAGACTTTACACACTTTCACCTTCACACACAAGAATCCTTTTCTTTATTTCCATATTTTTATTATAAAACTACAATAAACCGTGCTCAATAAAATTGAGCTTTATTGACCTACTCGGTTAAAAAAGCTATCTACAGACACGCTATGTACCTAATACCAAAATTGCTCAATTTCCTGTTCCGAGTTTCAGCTCCGCTTAACGTCTTAACGAAAACTAACACAACTTTATTTATCATTCTCTTCAAAGAAACTAATTACTTTTAGATAAGTATTCTAGAAATGTATTAATAAGTTATTTTTGAAGCAATTTTGTATATTCCCTTTGTGTATTTTGCACGTATTTAACATAGCATAAATTATAGAATCATTCTCATAAATAAACTCAGTTGTTTTTCCAAGAGTCCTCCTCATTAAATGATATTTATTTTGCATAGAATGAAATAGGTGCGGCGAAAATTTATATAAAATGATTAGATGGAAATAGCAGAGGTCATTCGGCTGCGGCGGCAGCATCTTTACCCGTGGGCTTTGAGCAGCAATGATACAAGCAAAATTACCTGCAATCATCAGCATTGTGCTTTAAAACAAATAATAATATTTAGTTTGCTTGTACTTGCAGTATTTTCGCTGCCAATTGTAGCAAAAATTGCTGAAATTTGCTTAAAATTGACGCTTTATGATTTATGACGCTTGAAGTTTGTTTCTTGTTTTGCTTGCCTTTGAGTCATATCTATTTGTGCTATATAATCGTAGTTATCCATATAAGCGCTGCTGTACTCTCGTTTGAAAGATGTGGTACATAAAGGACACATTAACACGTTTGTTAATATTTCTTTTATACAACTTAATTGTTAAATACAACACTGCGTCTGAGACCGTCTACTAACTTAAATATATACCATCTGTTCATGCCGATATTTGAGTAACGACTGTTTATATTATTTGAATTATGCCAAAAGTAGACTAAAGTGTTAATTACGTGTCAGTATTTCGGTCAAGTTGAAATACCAAACACATGTATAAAATAGAAATATTTTGTTAGTTAGTGTGGTTAGGTAGTGCTTTACCATAAAAAGTACAAACATTGATCAAATTCTAAAATAAAAGAGTTGCATGTTAATAATATGATATTTATAATATTACTACAATATTTATAGAACATGCAACTCTGCAACTCTTTTATTCTATATACCTTCAGAATCTCTGCATAATACTGCAGTAAAATAATAAAATCTAAGCCGGTAATGAACCATTAAAAGCCTTGATCAAGATCTTAAACGCAAAAGGTTCAATAAGTGGGGCACGGCAAGGAAATTGAAATAAAAAAGCTTATCCAACTTGATCTAGACTAGACTTTAACTAGATTTAAGTTAGACCACTCAAAGTTAACTAGGCTAAGCCGGTTCTTCGGATAAAGGTATTTTTCTCTATTTAGTCCGCGTGTTGCTTCAACTAAGACTTTTAAATACTATGCAGATTAGTTTTAAGGATCCTAATTTTCCATTAGTAAGATCTTTTGATCTCACAGATCTTGTATCGTAAAGTTTTCTTATCTGATGTCTTATACGAAATAAATGTCATATAATTTAAGTGGTAGAGAATTATTCTGGTTGACCACTTTAATGTAAAAATGCTTAAGTGTAAAAGACGTGCATATAAAATTAATTAAATATTTGTTATAGAAATATCAATTGGCGAAGAAGGATATTATATACGAAAATTTGTAACAATTTTGATCTGTTTGTAACTCTTTCACACAAAAAACACGGATTTAGCTAAATTCATTACATAGATAATATGTATGACTCAGATTATCACATGTGATCACCTTGATACACGTGTTTGAAGTAGGCAAAGCCGCGAGAATTATCTAGCTTTTAAAACAGGAGTCTAACACTGCTTTGTTCTAGTTTAACAGTTTTTAAGGGATTTATTAACCAGTTCTCTTAAAAACAACGCATGTTAAATAGAATCGCAAGCAAAGGTTGTTTCTAAATTTGTCTCGAGTACCTAACCCTTCTATATTTGTATTATATTTTTTATTATAGAAGTGATTTTTAGAAGATATGGAAGTAGCAAAGGACCAAGCTATCCACGGGATGGTAAGCGGTACCGTTATGAGCATTTGTTATCAATTCCAAATTCCACCCTTGAGGATTAAGTTGGAGTTCCTATGATAATTCATCGTCAACCCATTATTGTCCCACTACTGGGCACGGGTCTTCTCTCAGAGTGAGAGAGTTTTAGGCCATAGTCCACCGCGCTGGCCAAGTGCGTACTGGTAGACTTCACACACCTTTGAGAACTCTTTTTTTACGAGAACTGTCAGATGTGCAGGTTTCCTCACGATAATTTCCTTCACCGTAAAGCAGTGATAATTAAATTCTATTACACACATAATTTTAGAAAAATCAGTGGTGGGCGTGCCTGGGATTCGAATCCGGGATCCTCGATTGAGAGGCCGAGTTTCAACCATACGGCTATCACTGCTTTTCATACTTAACAAATATATAATGCGCAAACGGTGACAATTCTCATAAATGCACATTTCTACTTTGCGCTTAATACGATAGAAAGCTATCAATCGTCTGTACAGAAAAACACTACAATATCTCGAACGTGAGAGGACGATTTCTCATAAAACACCAGTATAACTATTTGCTGACGGCCGCGGAGGCGAGCGGTACGCCGCTAACTAGAGCGTAGCTTAACTGGACACTTGTTGCTGCTGGGCCGTTATCAGGTTTTTTAACCATTATCAGTATTCAAGAGCTGGGTGTTACATCAGACGTGCTCTAGCGTGGTGCTTGATCTTGAATAATAAGACTTATGTGCAATGAAATCAATGAATACGCTCGCTTTTATATAAGGCGACCAGTTTAGTCTCAGGAGTAGTAACGCATCTGTGTTTGTCTTCAAGTGGAAATCCAGTTCTATATTGAGTAGCTTATAAAAGTCCATGTGTGACAGTAATCAATTACCATTACAAGCAATGCATGCTTGTTTGTACCGACGATCCGTGTGTCAGACCGGTCACTATACCGGTCTGACACGCAGTGGGTCCCAGGTTCGATTCCCGGCCAGACAGAAATTCGAATGATGAGTTTAGATTTTTGTTCTGGGTCTGGGTGTTTGTGTATTCGTCTTTGTATGTCTATGGCACCCACGCCATAAGAAAAAATCCTAGTGTCGGGCTATGAGTGTAGAAAGCGTTTTATTAATAACTAGCTGTACCACGCAGTTTCACCAGCGTTAATCAAAGAACAATCTATTATTAACAAACAAACGTAGCGTGATGTTATATAATCTAAAGCCTTCCACGATAAATTTAGTATTCAACACAAAAAAAATCGAACAATTAGTTCCTAAGATTAGCGCGTTCAACCAAACAAACTCTACTGCTTTATAATATTAGTATAGATTTATTTAATTTATTTAATCACTCCAATCTTATAAAGAAACTAAAGAGAAAACAATCATGTAAATCAAATATCCCGAAATATAGCGAAGTCCTAAATAAAATCGATCACAGATTTTGCTGTCTCAGAAGGCGAAGTTTGAACTTGAAGTTCAGATTAGTTCTGCCAAGACAGACCATCTCTATATGCCAGATATGCGGTATGTGTGGTTGGGGGCGCAGTATAATATTGTACCTTCCCTTTAAACATTCATTAACGTATCTCGTTGACGACCCATATTTACGTTACGGCCCCATGATAATTAATATATCCGGATTCATTTGGATCAGGTATTACACTGCAAAGCCTCTTAAGGAACTTAAAGAAATAAACATAAATAATACTATGTTTATTTTTAGTACTAACAAATAAATGATTTAAAACTACCCATATGCACCAAAAAAAATATAAAAGATAAATGTAATTCACTGTTACGTGCGCTACAAACACGTTTACATAAAATAACATAAAAGATAAATGGATAGCGACAAACTAATTTGGGAAGGCCTAAATTACTAAATTAATTAAATTTACATACAGTTATTAACTTATTACTTAATTTTGGGAGTAACTAATTACAGTGTGATTTAATGAAGACATCTGAAACTCCGTTAATTGTAAGGCAGCGTGTGTAATTTATTTTAATAACAATTCACTTGATTACTATTACACAATTAATCACAATTTCTCCACACATCAGTTTTTATTATCGAATTGTTTATTCCACGCGTGTACAAAATATTAGACGCTTAAATTAGACGCTTACACTCATAGCCCCACACTAGGATTTTCTCCTGTGTCGTGGGTGCCATGGACACACAAAGACGAATACACAAACACCCAGACCCAGAACAGAAATGTAAACTCATCATTCAGGTGCCTGTCTGGCCGGTTATAGAACCTGGGACCCACTGCGCGTTAGATCGGTATGGTAACCGCTCGGCCACGCGGGTCGTCAAAGAAATACGTAATACAAGACATTTCTATTCATTAATGTAGTTTTTTTTTATCAGATTGAAGTAGGAAACGAACGTGCTGTCCATCTGATGGTAAGTGGTTACTGACACCGATAGACCTCCGTAAAACCTTCATATGGAACAGGGGTTCTATCTGAAGGCGATCACAGATGCATCCCTACTCCCGAAATCTAGGATAGTCGCCTCATGATTCGACAACCACTCCCTTCACGAAAACTTAAAAACTGCGACACGCTTGAAATAGATACCTCCCCGGTCGAACTACACTGTTTCTACCACCTGGATAAATGTTACGTGTTATTCATAAATAATATTGCAAAAATGTTAATGAGATGAGAAATGAATGATAACCAACGTTTGACTCCTTTATTGTCCCACTGCTGGGTACGGGTCTTCTCCCAGAATGTGAGCTGTATGCCATAGACCTCACACTTTGAGAACATTTTTCTTTGAGAACTCTCAGGTGTGTTCGTTTCCTCACGATGTTTTTCTTAGCCATAAAGCTAATATAAAAAGAAAACAAACAATAAAGCAATGGTAATATTTTTTATTTAGCGAATGTGTATGGGAACACCTCGTCTAAATGTCTGTATTTTGAAACCACGAATAAAACCAAAACATAACAGCATTTGAATCCAGTAAGGCAGAGCTACCGCCAAAACTAATCCACGATGAGCTCTACTCATACAACGCACTAAACTATGTTATTGATAATCATCAATCACACGTAATAAGCAAAGATAGAAACGTATACGATATTATTGGTTACATTACGTGGGTGACCCGACCAATCAGTGAGTAAACTAATTCACTATACTGCCTGGGGCAATGACCTGAGTATTCAATGTTCAACCCCATAGATGACCCCATAGATACTATATATAAAAATGGTTATTGCATATCTGTTTGTTATGTAAGCGTTTGGTAAGCCATGTGGTCAGTATTGAACAGCACCATTTCCTTCCTCTTATAATGTCTTAAGAGGCGAGTAACTATTTCATCTATAGCCCCAATACATGTTGCTGTAGTTTGGTTTGATCGATGTTATTATAGCTTTTAACTGTCCGTGTCACAAGAAGGGTAATATTTTCGAGCCTATGTATGTATATGTTTTTTTACCCATGTATGTCCACTTCTTCAGCACGGCTACAGCCTCAACGGATGCGATTGACGGATTGTGATTTATGACATATCATTAGAATCGTTTAAGTTTGCAGACTTCGGCCACTTAATAATTAAAAATAGCGCCTGTAAAATGTGTTACATTTTTATTATCATAGTAATATGAATATTAGATAAAAAATAGTAAATATAAATTACATTAGGGGTTCCCAACATGGTGTTGAGAACCCCTAATCAAATACGAAAAATTATTTCTAGAATCCCATCTAGTGTTATAAATCAGGAACCGATTGAGAGAGTAACAGTTGCGCGAAATCTTGGCGTCGAGATGGATCAAAATCTCCGGTTTGAGAAACACATCATTGATATTGTACGAAACTGTTTTTACAGGCTCAAAATCTTAAACCGCATTCGTGAATTCCTATCCGAAACCCTAAGAATTCAATTATGTGATTCCCTCATTCTGTCAAAGTTTAATTATGCCGATGCACTAGTAGATCCCCGTCTCCTTGCGCGATCAAAAAACCTGATTTAAAGAGAGCAAAATGCCTGCGCACGCTTTTGCTTTAACGTGCCGCCGCGTGCACATATTACATCTTTTCTCAACAATGCCAATATACATAAAATGGACTTCCGCAGGCGGCTTCATTTTGCCACATAATTGTTTGGAATTATAAAAAACTAGCTATAATACCCGGCTTCGCCCGGGAGTTGATATGAGATTACGCGGTAGTTGAAATAAAAAAATAAACTATGACGTAATAGTAAAAAAAATATTGAAAACATTCGCTCATTTTTTACACTATTTGCTTATAAACAACATTTTTCATTTTATTGTCTGGAGTATATATATATAGATTTTTCGGATTTCCTACCCTTGAGCAAGCTACATATAGCTGACCGTGAGAGAAGCAGGGTTCTTTGAGGTTAATGCCACAATATTTTAAAGTTTGTCCTTGCGCTTTGTTAATTGTAAAACTAAAAGCTAATTTAATTGGAAATTGCAATCTTTTAAATTGAAATGGCAATTCAGAAGAGATCAGTGGTATTCTAGGTATAAATACTGTTTGTCCTTTGTTCTTTCCAGAAATAAGCTCAGCTTCAATAATATTATTCGATAGCTGTTTTACGATCATCCTCGTTCCATTACATAGTTTTGGAGAGCTGAGATTTCTCAGTAGTATGATTGGAGATCCAATTTTCAGACGAAGGCAGTGTAATGGCATTCCTGGTACTTGTAAAGAGTTCAGAAATTCTGTGGGGAAGTTGACACTTCCCTCGCTGGATACCATCGTGTCCATC
>DWNE01000791.1:0-25536 GCA_018249875.1 Cecropterus toxeus | reverse complement strand
AGTGGCCATGTCTATCGCTACATAAAGTCAGTCGGTTGTATTTATTTCATTAGGTAGATCTTTATTAATTTTTTCTCACGCAATTACTCGCGTGGAAAGTTCACGTAATAATTAAGTATCCGTGTTGCATTTTAATTAGCCTTACCTCACTAGCAATAGCAATACAAAGGCATAAAAGCTATAAAACGATATCTGATGCAATTCAGAAGTTCTTTAGATGGGTATCTAAACTAAACACATCTCTACCAATATAATCTCCTTATGTTAGATGTTTTAGCATGTTTTATATTCGTGTAATACATTAAAGGTTATTGTGTATAACCATTACAATATAAACCGTTCGTAAAACCAGCCTGTCTCTACAATATTACATAAATCATATTAAAATAACTTAGAACACATTTAAAATTGCGTTATAATAAAGCAAAAAAAAATGGGTTTATAAGTTTTCGTAATATACAAATAAGTATATGGAAAAAGTTATTTCGAAATCACAGAAAGACACTTAAATATTATTATCTTGACTAGAAACGTACGCGCAGTTAAAGCGCTTAGCGTCTAGGCATGGCTCATACATCAAACATCTTCTAACCGTTATATTTTCTTTGCATTCTAAGAAATAAACACAAGAGTCAAGAATGTATGTGAAGATATGTACTTTAATATGTTTTATTATTATTACAATTGCGTAAGACTGGGTCAGTGTAATATGATAGGCGTGCATGGTTTACATATAAAATACTAGCTGAAGTACCCGAGCAGTCATAGCCTAATGGTTGAAACACGGCCTCTCCACTGATTTTTCTAAAATAATGTGCGTATTAGAATTTAATTATCACTGTTTTTTAGTGAAGGAAAACATTGTGAGGAAACCTGCACATCTGAGAGTTCTCTAAAAAAACAAGTTCTCAAAGGTGTGTGAAGTCTACCAATTCGCACTTGACTAGTGCGGTAGACTATGGCCAAAAACTCTCTCACTCTGAGAGTAGACTTGTGCCCAGCAGTGGGACAGTAATGGGTTGACGATGAAATACCCGTTCATCGCTACGGAACTAAAAATAGGTTTTACTCACTAATCGTTGGATTTACACGAAAATTTAAAAGGATCTTCCGAATAAAATTTTATTAGAATCTTTTTATATGCCATCGAAAGTTCACTAATTCTTTGCGTTTTCTTTTAATGTGAAATGGAAATATGAAAGTCTGAAATCAAAAGGTGTAGTGACGTCATTAAAATAGTCGAGATTTTTGATTAGGGCAAAATACCAATGTCCAAAAACCATTATTTGACACAAGGCCACAATCTTATAATACATAGAAAAAAATCTGACCTATTTATAATTATTTGAACATTTTTAAAGTTACTTTTAAAAAGGCCCAGGTATGGGATTTACTCTAGATCTAATTTTCATCTCTCATTATAGCAAGAGCAACTACGAGTCCTCATAGTGAACTGCATATGCTATATGTCGATGCTATGCTATCCCATGGTAGACTGGTTAACCCATTTTTCGTGGTACGGCACGTGGTACACATATCGTATTTTAGCTAATTTAACCCATGGCATCCCATAATCCTATCCAGTATATAGGCCACGGCTGTTTGAATTTGAAACATCACCAATCTAATTCCATCACAAAACAATGCAGTTTCGACTGTTAGTAGTAAAATTAAGCTGGCAACCGATAGAACGTGATGTGGCAATACTACCTGTGAATATACAAAAGCACACGTTAGTAATCTACCGGGCTACCAAACAAAAAAAAGGAAAATCCGTTGACAAACTTAAGATAATAAAATCGGTCAAGTATCGTATTATCATAAACTTTAATTCGTCGGATTTACAAAAAGTTAAGATCGAACGACATCGTAAAAATATATTTTCGTATATTGTCTTATTTTGCCTATTTATAGATAATATATATGTACATCAGTTATTATATTTTTCCGTCTTTGTTTAATTTCACGTTTATTCGACCTTTATTTAAGAATTATTAATATGACACTTGCTAATTTTAGTTTGTAGATATTTAGATACCTAAATAGAAACAGGTAAGGAACGTGTTTTAAACTTACATATTTATGAATTTAGTCTATAACATATAGTTCAAAATCAAAGTAGAATCCTTCGTAATTTTTTTTTTGATTCACGCGTAGTTTGTTTATGATCAGTTTACTCCATGTTTGTCCCTGAAAATATAAAGGTAAACTAGCCTTGAATGTGAAGAAATATGGTGACAATATATTAGGCAGAAGTTATCCTGCTCATCCCTTTATTTATCATTCGCTCAATCGATCGGCCCTACTTCTCTTCTTCTTAATGACCATGCTTCCAGATAGCCAGTTCGGCCAGAACGGCGGCAGTTTTTCAAGACCTTCAGTCAATTTGTTCTGACTGTTAACACTTTTAAGAAACAGGTTATTGTTAAAGGAAACATGGTCTAAGTTTGCCCATTATCGTGTAAACCAACACCCTAGACTTCACGCATCATACTCATTACAATTTAAAGTATTAACATGACCTTATGTCGTTCTTGTACTCTAGCATCAGGTTCGTGCGATTTGAATCAGGGAAGACGAAAAGCGATATTACATGACTTTTGATAACAGTTGCTAGGGTTTAAATAATAACTTTTTTAAATCGTTTAGAAATTGACCTGTTGGACGGATACGCTTATCAGCGGACACGTGATCGAACCGCATTCACAAAATTATAACAGCAAACATGTGGTGGATACGTATTCCATATGTAATTAAATATATAAGAATTACAAGCAAGCTCCAACTCGGAACAAAAGCGGTAATTTATTGTATAAATATTAATCTCTGTATATTCCTGTACACAAAGGAGCCCTATTTAACACTACAACATTAATTGTTATCAAACACAGGGCCATAGTGCGATGACAATAACAACTATACTGAAGATACGTCTACATATCGTACTCAGACCCTCGGCTAAAAGATCAAACAATACAGCTATTACAAATATTGACTGTTTGACGAGGTATCGATATAGCTATGATCCATTGCTTAATAGCAAGTAGAAATACCAACTAGTAACATCGTCAAAAACATTAAAACAAAACACTCAACTGCTTAATACGAAATTTTTGTTCATAACGATATAAATTTAATTTAGTTTTTGGCAAAATAGTCAAGTAAAAGTATTATAATACATATATATTTAGATTGGTCTATTTACTAGCTTTCATTTGATACCCAAATTGTCGCAATAGTAGAAAAAATCCAACCTCCCCTCCCCCCTTTTCTATTTCCAAGCGCCATTTTAAAAATTACATATGTAGCCTATGTCACTCTGCAAACTGAACCGATTTTGAGACAATTTTGAAATTTGAAATTTGAATAATAACGATTAAGTTAAAGATGTTATTCTATATTGGTTTGATAATTTAAATGATAAGATCTTTAAAATATTTGAGATTAACACGAAATCTTAAATATTATTTGAGTAGACTGTAACTGTTACATAAAATAAATATCTTATAAGATGTATTTACCGGTTTTAGCAAACTCAAGTGGGTCTATAATAGCAACTCGTTGCTTTGATTTTCATACATTAAAATTCCTGTATCATTTAAGTAAAACAACGTTGTGATTTAAATCTTGGTAAGTTAGTCAAGTATATGATGCTACAAGTATTTTTAGCAAAGAAGGGTCTTTACTGAAACTTTTGATTGATGAGATGTTGGTGTGAAATTGATATGAATTAATTTCTAGCTCCATTTCTACTATTTTGTTGAAATCAAAAAACCTGACTGCTAAAAATGAAATTTACTGTAAGTATTGTTTTTATAATAAGTTATTTGTTTACCGCATTTAGGAGGTAGCGTCATCATAGTAAAATAGAAGTGTTTAAGTTATGATAGTAAAAGAGTCATCCATGCCCCCTTATTTTTTCTGTTCACAAGCGACATATATAAAAATATATCATTTTTAAATATGGCGTCTATGTCACTATGACAACTGAGGTGATTTCTATGATAATGTTCCATGTCACATTCCGTCAAACCGTTTGGGTTGTAGAGGGAGCCAAAAAAGGGATATATAAACTTGTATAAATACGCTCGAAAAACAGTAGGTACCTTCCTTCTGACGCAGTCGGGTAATAAGGTATGTTTTTTCCCTAACAACAACATTCTGACCAGAATACAGCATCGTTTAACATAACTGCGATAAGTGAGAAATATGCCTGGCGGTGCCGCCGCCGCAGTCGATGGACAAAGGCTTATATTCCACCTACCTTATATATCTTAAAATTTTACTTTAATATTTATAATGTCCACTATTTTATTTTTGTCGTTATAGTACCGCAACTGTACATGTCGCGAATCAACCTTGAATATCAATGAGCTGAGACGATATTGACAAAGTGGTATCGATATATCGCAGATATAAACTATTATGGATTACACATATGACAATGAAAAGAATAATCTTTCTTACCGTAAAAAATGACCTTGAGAGGTGTGTCATATTATCAGGCGCAAGCCTAGTGTTTATTTACATAAGATTATTAACGCAAGGGGTTAAAAATTAACTTAGGTACTTTTTGTTACTATATCGTAAAGATTTATGGATTTTTAAGATGTAAATAACTTTCTTAAGCACTTAGAATTATTGAATAATCTATTTAAGTAACGAAATGTATTTAAAATAGTACTCGTTCAAACGGTAAATTTTATAGGAACATTTGTACAATTTTACCTCTTTCGCGGTCGTTGAGATGTGTAAAAAATTTCAAACTAAACTTTTACCTATAATCGACGAAAATCATTTATATTTTACAACATTGGAGATCGTCAACAATTTACTGCTATTTAACGATAATAACATTAATTATTACTTAATTGTTCGTTGGCATGATCGATATAGCGTAATCTTAATTAATGTAAATTTATTTTTATTTCTTTATTGTTATTATAACGAATAGGTACTTTAACTTTGTGGCTAACTCTGCGGTTGTAATCCGATCGTAAGCATCAGTATCCTTTACGAGGATAAATAGTTGTTTTATAACAATTATTGTTTTGCCTGCACAACCATTAAAATAAAAAAAAATCATTTTGTTCAATTTAAAGCAATTTTAGGTAGCGTTCAAGTAAAGACAATTCACATACTAATGTCGTATCATAATCTTATAGTACTTTGTAATGGATTTTCTATTAATATTTAGATTGCACAGACTCATCACAAGCTCTGAATAATTTCTCAAGCTCTTCATCTTTTTTATATGTTGTAGAACAAGGATTCCTAAACACGAAGCAAGAAAACCCTTTTTCCAAAATTACTTGATAACTCAGATCCTCATATCCAAGTTACTTTATAAATCATATCTCTAGCTTTTTTCCTATCGATATAAAATCCAAGAAGTAAATATCGATCCCAAGTTGTCTTTAGGAATCCCTGTTGTAGTTTGATAGCATAAAATAATATAGATTTATATTATTTGGCGAGTAAGTAGGTACATTAGGTTAGTAATGTTTTTATTTAGATTATAGAAACGGGTTATCATTATTTTAATTAAAAGTTAAATAATGAAGGCACGTACATTTATCGAAGTGGCCATGTCTATCGCTACATAAATAAGGATTAATTAATGGTTGCAATTTACGGATTATTCGAGTGTTTCTATTTAAGTATGGTAGATAATATAAGCTGTAAGTAGTTATTTAAAAGTTGTTTCTCTTTATGGACATTAAGGAATTTACCATATTATTTACTTAATCTACGTAATAAACTATCGGATATCCTACCCTTGTGCAATACTTGTAAATTTTAAGATTCCGTATTTAAGACTTCCACTTATGTTTCTCCGTGCGTTCGTTTCTCCAGCGTAGGTGTTTGTGGAACGTATCCGCAGCGCAGACGCTGCGACTACGCAACGTACGTACGTACGTTTGGCATTATGGTTATAAAAAATGGATCCGTAAGTGTGAAGGAGAGAAGTAAGATGGAGCTGTTTAATAGGAAGAACTATAATGATTTTTATATAAAGGAATACTAACCTTTTAAAATCTATTTTTTTTAATATACTCGACACCTGAAATCTTTTAATCAATATATCTTTCAAAGCCTAACCCTTTCATATACGGGTGGAAAATTCTGTAAATAATTATAATGATATACCTTAAGACCTTTTAAGTAAATTTGTTTGCGTAAGATGTGCTTATTGTGTTTTTTATTACATAAGTATGATATATTTGTATTAATAGATGTTTGAACACTATTTAAATTACTTAAATGAATAGATATATCGTAATATATATATCATATCTTAAATAATGAAATATATCATATGTTTAATCCAACTTCACTGCATCTACGTAGTCTGATATGAACATCGTAAAATAAAGCATAATAAATATGTTAATATTTACATACATATGAATTTAGAAAATGGGAGGTATTTCAAAATTACGAACAGACATTTAATTTCATTTATATGTACTGTTTCTGGGTATGAGCCAATTAGGTCCACGGTTCTACTCATAAAACCGATAAGCTACGGGTATGTTGCTATTTACGTAATACTCGAGCAATTTATTTCGAGCAATATTGGGTGACCTTAACTGGAATATCCAACAAGGTTTTTAATGTTGGTAATTAACACGTTCTTGGCAAAATTTTGTTGGCAAAATTAATACTCACAAACAGTGTGGACAGCTTGATAATGTAAAACGACATTGAAATATCCTTATAGAGTAGGAACATAGAAGTACTAAACATCGAATTCGAAATGTTTCTTATGTGTTATTTGTACTACTTGCATTTTCATTGTAATGAATCCTCATGCACAGTTTTAAAGTTAAGGAAAATTATTTGTTATTATTATTATTGTACATTGAGCGGTATTTGAAGTCTAAGCTTTGCCATGATAATATATTACATTAAAAACAAGACAACATACCAAAGAAATATGCTCATAAGTAATTTATATGCCCTGAAAATAATGTTTGTTTCATTCAAATTGATTGCATACATTGAGGTCTATAATGTTCTGCTCTATTGTATTTTATATCTGTTCAGATTTTAGATGTACCGCTTATTTGCAATGAGTAATTTACTTATTAAATACTTTATTATTGCAACCAATTCACCATGCACGCTAAAAAGTACAATAAGTTATACGTGACTCCCTTGTTGAGTATAATTTCTCTTATGATTTATTCATGAGACTCTAACGTGAGCAATGAATGAGACCTTTCCATATTTTGTGATGAGTGGTATGCATCGAAATAAACTCCATGTAGTTCATCGAACCCACACCGAAATAATGTCAATATTTATAGAAGCGAAAAACGTTACGAGATCGTCTCCTAATTTTATCTAACATTTCCTTAAATCAAATGGAGAAATGTAAGAACTCATGTTAGCAATATTACTGTAAGTATATTTCAAATTGACCGCAAAAGTGGATAAATTGTGTAATTGGTTGATTGAAGTAAACGATGCTTGCGTCGGCTTCATATTGTGGAATGTGCTCATTTACGACAGTTTTATGCCTAGGACATTACTCTTAATGGTCAGTTATGCTAAGTAGTTCCTCCAGAGTGTTTCGACGCTCTTGTAAGTACTTTGACGTAATAAATTTAGTGGGAATTTTGAACTGTCTATGTCAAGGCATAAAATAAATCAACCTTATCAACTGTTTATTTTTGATTCTTAGGTATTAAAATAAATTAATGGCAAACTAGAATAAAGTTAATTTAAAAGTAAAATACACTTTAGATAAGTATTCTTCTATGCCAACAAAAGTAATACACATTTTGATAAAGCTATATTTTTCTACACTGCAGACGTAATCTACCTCATTATGTTTTAATTGATTTTCAAAATACATAATTTTATAATTGTTGCACAACCTTGATCATAATTGGAACGACGCAAAAGAATTAAGTGGAACAATGTTTTGACCGGGATTTTATCACATTGAAATATTTACGTAACTTTTTGTTTTAATGCTATCACTTGATTCAGATTTAGGATCATATCTCGAGTGCATATAAAAGCTGGTAGAAGTTATCACTTATATAAATTTACTCCGATAATGCTCAGTATTGATAAGAATTTACATGTCACTTTTTATTTATCTTAGCATGGAGGCTTACTTTTTGAAATGCGAGGTTTAATCTAGCTTCAGTGTATTAGATAAATAAGTTTTATCTATAGAAGTAAATCTTTATTTCTAAAATAAGAATGTTCTTACGCGCTGCAGATTCCTAGAATAAAATTAATATTAAAGGTTAAAATTTGTAAAAAGAATTCATAAGCTATGTTTTTGTGTAGTTTATTACAGAATTGTAACTATTTTCTGTATAAATAAGTACTACCTATCTGTTTAATTATGTATCCGGCAATGCGCACTGCGAAGTATTTTTGGCTGGTATAAAGTCGTTTCGATAAATACTGTAGGAAGGACGTAGGTATGGGCGTAGTACGACATAGGACAATCAAGGTTAGGACGTTTGTGATATTTACGGCTATTAATAGAAAATATTCAATAAAAATTATTGTAATGCCTAAATCACTTTTTCAATATATTCTTGTATATGGAAGGAAGTTATGTCAATGACGACCCGCGTGGCGGAACGGTCACCATGCCGGTCTGACACGCAGTGGGTGTCGGGTTCGATTCCCGGCCAGACAGACATCAGAGTGATGAATTTAGATTTCTATTCTGGGATTGGGTGTTTGTGTACTTATTCGTCTTTGTTTGTGTCCATGGCACCCACGACACAGGAGAAAATCATAGTATGGCACTATGAAGGTAGAAAACATTTATTTTATTAAGTAATTATAGAATTATAAAATTTTGATAAAGTTATGTATGTAATTATTAACATTTTCGGAGTACTTGCTACTTTTGATTACTTATTTCTTGTTCGAAAATAAAAGAAAAATCAAATTGCCAACAAGTGGTAACAATTGACATTAATTTATTTAACTACTACAATGCATATGGCAATACTGCACTTGGAGAAAGTATCTCTGTACATAACGAGTAATAAACACAATACCTACAATGTTGCCTTTTGTGTTCTTAGTCATATTGATAAGTTAGGTGCTCAATCATCTATCAACTAATTTATCAAATACTTGAAATATTTTGCTTAAATCAATCTTTATTTTTTTGCTAGTTATAAGTAACATAATCTCATTTGTAATGTAATATCTATGACGTTTCGATTAGCAAAATCAATATGATTACAAGCTGGTATAACTCCTTGTAATTCGATTCCCCAAACACCACCGCCACACTTATTTCTGCTAAATAACAGCATTGGTCTGAAGTGTGTGTTAACTGTGTTGGGTGTGTTAATGGAGATATAGTTACTTATTTTAGGGTGATCCAATTTAGTCGATAACAAAGCATCTGTGGTTCTCTTCAGCTAAGATTGATGATCTGGGGTTGATTACACGTTTATTACATGTCCATTGGCGGCAGTGGCCACTTGGACTGAGTTCTCGTTTGCTACTTCCATATCTATTTATCTTTAGAAATATGAAAATGCACTGAGAAATGTTAACGAGGCAATGGCGCCAGCATTTTGGGGACTATTCCAGGTCAGCAATTTAGATGAATCTTATTATATTTAATGTTTGATTATATAGGTATAAGTTATTATAATTATTTACATATCTTTTTTATTTATTTTACTGAGAAATTAAAGTTTATATTTACTCTATCTTTCAACTAAATATATGTTATGAAACTCGTATGCTACATAAAAGTAATAAAATCACAATTATGAATGTCATTAGTATGATTATGTGACACGCTTATCCAAATGCTCAGCCAATCAGCCTTCTCACAGTCCTTTGACCCCACATATCGAGTTCACGGCCTGATTTGTTTGAAAATAAAACATTTTATAAGAATTTAATAACTACGTTAAGTTTTTTAGCAACGCTATTTTCGTCTTGAAAGAAAGAGTAGAGCACAGTACGTTCGTAAGGGTTTCACGATGAGATTGATCGATTTTATCGTAGTCGTAGTCGTTATCAGATTATCAATGACTAGGGATTGCAATCCGGCCTCATTTTCAATTCAGCTGGGTCCTGCCAAACTTCCATCAATACGATTGGATCATCCTTTTTTTGTTGGAAAATATAAACAACCATTCCATAAATTACGTTACAAAAATTTCCTGACTTTTTGACACATTTGGGAGACCTTCCCCTCTCTCCTTTCAATTTATAGATGACCCCTTTTTGCTGAACCTGTAATGGTAATTCTTCTTGTAATGTCAAATCTTTTCAAAAATATTCAATCATCGGACCCGGTCGCCGAATCCGGATATTGGCACCGGATCCGGTATATGTATATTGACGAATCCGCCAGATTGCCGGATTCGGTTTTCCGGATTTGTATTCCTCATCCATGGCGTTATTATACAAATGTTGAGAAGGATGTTATGTGTTTCAGCCTAAGTGGAAATCATCATTTAAGTTGTGACCGCAATAAAACGTGATCAAAAATGTTTGACGATCTTATTTATTAGGTCCTACCTTAACGTTCAACGTCAGCCTTACCATATAATTTATGTAATGTATTTAATAGCACATAATAAGTATAAAACTATCGCTGAACATAAGTAAAATATATGTCGACGGAAAAAGTAATATGTAAAAATACACACATGTTTCTTAATTTCATGTACTTAATACGTAAACATTTTATTATGTGATGATACCTGAAAAATAAATGATTAAATTATCTCGAACGGGCTATTACATAAAAAGTCGTTTTTCATATAAATTTAATAAGGTATAATATCTGTAATCACTTTTACATGATATCTGGTTTTGCATAGAAATCATATCTACAGAACACCGGGAAAATTTTATTTTTTAGTTTGATTTGTAGTTAAAGTTTTTTCCTTTTTCAGTTTTACTTTCTATAATATATTACACATTAAAATGTGTACCAGTAACACCTATATATAAAACCATAAACGTTTTAGTGCCATTCAGGAATGCAGATTAGTTGCGGAAAACATCATAGTTTCATGCACTAAAGCGATATTTATCCGTATTTCGGTTACTTTGGTTGGCACTTGTGTCAATAGTAGCTGAATAAAGTCTGGTAATCCTCGTTCATGTAGATTTAGCTTGAACGATTAAATAACTCTATGGTAAACGTTGTTCACAATTTGGTATTGGATAATTTAAAATGCTCCATTTAAAACAAATTGTTTATCGATTTTCCTTTACGTTTAAGATGTATATAGATAAAAATATGATTTTACGTTTTTTTTTTATATTTTAAGTAAATTTATAAAATATGCATTTACTTAAGTGGCTTCAAAGAATAAATGTTACCCAAGCAAAAGGCATGCAGAATATGCATATGCATGCATAGTATTCAATTTAATTATAAAATATATTATTATTTTTATGGCTGATAATTGTTAAGCAGCACGGTTCAATCAAACAGCGTTTGTTTTGCTATGCAACGTGATAGGTTGCGAAAGTGTGATAGGTTGAATAGTACCTATTTGTTTTCCTATTATATGAGGAAACATTTCGCTTAGTACGATGACTTAGTTTAAATCATCTACGTACGTCCATGCTTTAAATAGTTTAACCTACTTAAACCTACATATACCTCTTATATACTCAATTATCCCTATGCGTTATTTTAAAAGGTCGTCAATTTTCAAATGATGTTGTTTAGGTTTTGGTTTGAAAACAACTCATTAATAAATACATATTGTATATTAAAATAAATTATAGATGTTTTAACTACGTAGATACAAACCGTCATTATAGAATGATTATACACATTACGCGGCGCTGGTGCTCATATCCAGTAAGCGGCAATTCACTTACAGGTCATTAAAGGCCAGCACACACGCTATCCAACAGTTACTTACGATTACATTTGTCGCATTATATGTAATTGGTTAAGCTTTACTACGGTTTAAATAAAATTATTGAAAATTGGAGCCTCTGCTTACGAAAAATATTTAAACTCATGTTTGCCAATTGTTTATCATTCTGTCATCAAACTCAATAAGCAGTAATTTTGATGACATAGTACACAATTATCATGGTGCATAAGCTTTGTTTATATTTTGTCTAATTATGAGATAAGCACAAAAATATTAATTGTGAAAATAACATTTAGTTCTTTACTTCATTGACAGCGGCAATCCTCATTTTTTTGTAGGTTTGATAATAAATCCATTCCTTCCTTTTCAACAAAAAACGAGGCCATAAGGTACGACCATGAAATAGTTTGGCTCAGTTATCTATAAATTGCGTCCTCGATTCAAAGTCTCACAAAAATCATAACTTCAATGAGGTTATCATCATAAAATACCAATTTACAATGTTAATCGTAATAAAATGCTCCATGATCAATTTGTATAATTTATACTAATATTAAGTTAAAGTATAGTAAATAAGGCAAAGTAAAAATCTTAAATAAAATCTACGTCATTTTGTCAAAGTATATGTATAAGTGTACATCGCCAGCGTGGTAAACTATGGCCTAATGGACTATGGCTAAAAGTCTCATTCTGGGAAAAGGCACGTGCCCAACAATAAAACTGGTATGTAGGTATATCCTCTAGATTAAACTTTTTAGAGGAAAATCATATCTTCATAGAAGTTAAGATTATTGTAGAACCTCGTAGAATGAAAATAAATATTTAAGCAAGAATTTCCTACATGCAACCTTAGATGTATTGGAATGCTCATTAATGGTAGTTTCAGAAACAAATTGATAGAGCGGACGTTAGAGTACTTATCATTATCAGCTATATCCGCAAACGGTTACGTACCAAGAAGATCCTTGACATTACTTGTTTGATAATAAAGTAATAAGATATGTTTTTAACCCGCGTGACAAATATTTTATGAGGTTTATACATATCATTAGCATTAGATGTTACTCGTTTTATTATTTCGCAATCAAAATCTATTCATAGGTGTGCTACTTTAACAGTGAATATCTGTGCCATTTTATCCCATTCTAAACTACTTTCAGGACAATGAATAACCGTCCCGAACAGTCCTTGAGTTTCTATAAATACAGTAATACCCCGAATTTACGCGATAGGTGGGACAGAGTGATAAGAGCGTAAGTCGGATTCGCGTAAGTCGTATTCGCGTAAGTCGGATTCGCGTAAGTCGGGGCATAATTTCGTATATATAAATTATTAGAGCCGGACACTGAAGAAAATAGCAAATCAGACAATACATGTTTATTAAAATCCTAAGTTATACAAATATAAAATCACTAGCCGAAGTTATTTTGATGATATTGAAATTGTATAAGCCACCATAAAATGTAACAAAGTAGTTTGACGACTCAAAATTTGTTTGGCTGCCACAAAATTCCCTTTCAACATGCTAATATTTTTATTAGTAGAGGATTTAAGCTTTTCGGTCGAGTATACACTTTCCAAAATTTGTAAATTGAACATCGCGTAACTCCGGGTTCGCGTAAGTCGGGGTAGCGTAAGTCGAGGTATCACTATACATTATATTCTGATTATACACTATATTCTTATGCAAATACTCTTTATTATAATGTAAAAAATATTATTATTTATGTTACAGGAGACTTCGGGCGGTACCAAGGCTTCCAATTTTTTCTACACATTCTTGCGGCGATGACAGCTGGCATGCATATGCTGTCACTCGTCACGGTAGCAGCGGTGCCGGAACATAGGTATGTCCAGAATAAAGTAAGGCAAATACTTAAAAAATGGATGTAGACTCACTTGTGATCAAGCTCAATTAGGACTATTTGCACCCAGTTTCCATAAGTAGACTTATTTGAATCATAATACAGTCACAATCGATGATGTCATGAGTCAAAAATAAGTCGACAAATGCAAATACTCAAAGTCAGATGGGTAATTAAAATTAATTATTAAATTTCCGGATATCAAACCTGGGACTGCGTCAAGCTGGTATTGAACAAGCTGCGCAATCGAGTCGACCACAGTAAATATGGTTGATTTTATGTCTATTTGCTACTTTAATAAAAATGCAGTACCCCGAAAATACAGTAATACTTAAACTAAATAAAATTTACTATTTTACCCCGTAGGAGAAACAATATTTTGGGAATAAACCGGTTAAAATCATGAAAAAAATGTTGTATTCGAAATAATATTACTACGTAAGCATGTTACATTTTACATATACAATTTAATGTTATATTTAAGTATGTACCTACCTATTATAAATATTCATAATTTTGCTTCAATAAATTATTGAATTTGATTAACTTGAATAATTGAGAATCGAAAGTAATTGAGAATTTACAAATAAAATTACTCCATGACAGCAAAACAGTTAACATGCAATCTTTGATTAATATTAAAACAACAAAAATATTTAACAAATTTTATATAAGGTAATGAAAATAACATATTATTTATTATTGAAGTGTAATAAACGTTCATGATTGTAACTATAGCTTTTTCGACATTAAAAAATAATTTCATTCCAATTTAGGGTACCTACTCTTAGAAGTGGTCATAATATTAAGTTACGTATATGGTTAAATAGGAATTAATTTCAAAAATTAAAATAGTTGACTTTAATAAATAATTTAAGGTTATTGTTATTTAGTTTTAAAATTATGAAACGTTTTTTTTTAATTTAAAAAGTTATAATGCGAGGCGAATTTGGCGAAGTAAATGTCATATTTCACCAAATACACATGTACGAAATGCAGATAAAGCCATCATTATTATCTACAAGCTTAAAATTTAGAGCAAGTAATAGCCTTCAAAGTTACAACTCAAGGTTTCTTATTATTTTTCGAATGTATTCCACTGTGTGAACAATTGATGTACTCTTTAGTTATGTAAATAACTACGTACATACGTAACAATAATGAATAGTCTTTCAGTTGGCGTGTAAAGTAATCCATGACCGATTTAAGGAAGCAAATACACGCCATAGAAATTACAGTTGTAACAAATATATATCATCAATGGGTACCTCTACGTAGGTATTTTTCATTATAAAAAGTAGAGATCAAATTTGAGATATACTTACTGTGTAGTGGTAATAATTGCATGTCGTCTGATATTTTATTGGTTTGTTTCATCTTAAAATAACATATTGAATTAACAATTAAATAATGTTTCTGGGATTTAATTATTTTTATGCATGTTAGATAAGAAAATACTTTTCAATTCAACCCAAGACCTAGGAAACAAATATTATTTCAAACATTTCATGTTATATTTATTTGATGTAAATAAATCGAAACGTTAAAATATAAAATAAAATCTTTTCGTGTTTTCGTTCGTTGTAATCATACTAATATATGTAAGAAGATGTGTGTATACTTAAGTTACATCGGTATATAAAAATAATTTTAAAAAAGATGCTGATATTTTTTTAATTTTTTGAAAGTTACTCTAAGTTTTTTTTTTGTTTTTTGTTTAGATTCTGATTTTAATATGTCACACAGAAAAGATATTTGTCTATATCATGTCAATTAAATATTTTTACTATCATTTTAAGAAAAGTTTAATGAAACATTAGCCGTTAAACACATCTCTATAAACTGGGTTTTCGTGTCATTTGTTTATAAGTGGTGGGTCTATAACTATTGCCTATGTATATTTTCCCCTATTTTTGGTGGTTGAGGTAGTGTTTGATATGTTTGTGAACGTTTTTATTATGTGGTGTGCGAGTCACTTCATGTCTTATATATTTCACGTAAAAATCTGTAAATTCTAGTTAATGGTAAATATTTATTCTGACCGGTACAAAGAAAAAATACTACTTGTATCTACGATCATTACAGTTTTAATAAATATACTATTAGATCAACAAAATGTGGTTATACATAAATGCATGAAACCCATTTTATAGGATTTTTACCGGTTAAAAAAGGCTAAGCTATATAATTATCAATGGTTGAAGTGTTAATGTAATCATTGAATTAATTTACCATTTATTGTATAAAATTGGTTTATATCATGAATGATTTCGTAGTTTTAATCACTTCAATCAATGATTGCGATTTGGCTAAGGGATAGCCATGTAACATATGTTTAGTGCTTTACAATTGTACTTGATAGTGTACATTTTGGCTTACGTTTTCGGGTGGGGGCAATACGTATGGACTCGGCTTTGGTGACGTTACAAGTGATGTTTAGTGCCGTTATTTATTACACGTAAGTAATTTTCCTTATAAACAACGTGTCAATGGAACAGGATATAAGTTTCAATGTAGTTTATTGAATTTTATTTTATATTAATAAAATGTATTATTTTAATGCTTAGTAACATTATTGCATGATTTTATATTATATATTTATTATTATATATCTAATTACTTTGTGCACGTCATTTTTTTTAATTTAATGCATGTTATTCAAGGTATAAGCATTTACTTGGTTATGGTTTATGTTTACGATCACCTTTGCCACTATAATGACTGATATGGTATACATTGTAAAACACCACGTAGTATTCATAGATTAAATGATCCTAAAATAGAAATTATATATTTTTTTGCAATTTATTTTTAGATCATTGTCTATATTCGTAGAAAATCATCCTAGAAAAACATCTGTAGATATATTTGAGAGCACAGCTTCTCTGCGAGATTCACGATCATACGCTTTTATTGCACGTACGTATTAGACTAATGACTTTGCACTTTAAAATTGCAATTTATGTTTCAGGTGCGCCCTGGATGGAATAGACACTCAAAATAGCACAGAGCCCTGGAATAGTATGCTAGTTTCAAAAGCAATTCCTTTGAATGAGCACGGAAAACTTGATTCCTGTATCATGTATGGAAAAAATAACACTACGCAATACTGTACGTCATGGGTGTACGATACCCAATATTTCACGTCGTCTCGAGGAATCGAATGGGACTTTGTTTGCGATCGGCGATGGATGGGTGCGAGTGCACAAACTGCGTACATGTTTGGAGTAGTATTGGGCTCAATAATGCTCGGAAGATTTTGCGATAAATTTGGAAGGAAAACAGTATTTGTTTGGGCCGGAGTTCTTCAATTACTGTTCGGGGTTGCGGTGGCGTTCACCACGTCTTATTATATGTTTGTAGCGGTCCGTTTTCTTTATGGAATTTTCGGATCTGGTTCATACATAGCTGGCTTCGTACTTACAATGGAGTTAGTGGGGCCGAGTAGACGCACAATATGCGGAGTTACATTTCAAATCATGTTTGCTGTTGGCATAATGCTCCTGGCCGCTTGGGGATATCTTATAGATAACAGATTCTATTTACAAATTGTGTATGCAATGCACGCAATGGTGTTACTTCCTCAATGGTTTATGATGGATGAATCCCCGAGGTGGTTGTGGGCTCAAGGTAGAGCTCGAGAGTCTGTAGCGATAATCGAAAAAGCTTTGAAAACAAATAGATCCACTGAAACGGTAGATGCGCCATTGCTGGTTTCTCATTGCAAGGCTACGTGTGCTAAATATACTGACGAACATGCAGCGGGAACCACTGATTTGTTTAAAACACCAAATATGTTGAAGAAGACTTTAATCATATGCGGATGCTGGTTTGCTAATTCAGTCGTTTATTATGGACTGTCACTTAACACTGGAAAGCTCAACGGAAATCCTTATTTCATAATGTTCTTAATGGGGGTCGTCGAACTTCCAAGCTATGTAATTATCATGTACTACTTAGACCGAGTGGGTCATCGTGCTCTTATCAGCGCGATGATGTTACTGGGAGGTATTTCTTGTTTAGTAGTAGTCGCGTTGCCTCATGGATCCACATCTGCTACTGGTGTAGTTATGGTCGGAAAACTGTTTATATCTGGTTCATACTCCATTATTTACAAATATTCAGCAGAACTATTCCCAACAGTGGTACGAAGTTCTGGAGTCGGTATTGGAAGCATGTGCGCCAGTGTGTCCGGAGCTCTGACACCGTTGATAAGTCTGCTTGATACTCTCAACCCAAAAATTCCAACCATAATATTTGGATTCGTGGCTCTGCTATCAGGGTTTTCCACTTTCCTGTTACCGGAAACTATCGGTAGAAATTTGCCTCAGTCGATTGAAGACGGAGAAAGGTTTGGAGTTGGAGATACTTGTTTCACAAATTGTAGTGGAAGAAGGATGAGTACTGATACTATAGATCTCCCAGAAACAATGATACCCCTCGATCTAACCGAAAAGAAAGGCTAAAATTCACAGCCATTCGTATCACTGACTTTACGCATTTTATAGTTTTAGCTTACGTACCTCGAAAACAATTTTTAAATTAACGTATACATATACATCATCAAAATTAATAATTAATTATTTTATATTATGTTCTTATTCAGTCATTTTTGTTAAGGAATTTTTATTTTACAATTTATATGCATCCCCTTTGTGTATGAAGGTTAAGTTTGTCTTTAATTTAAACTCCACTCTTTGTAGACTCGGTTCACGCTATATATATACAAAGGTATCTTTTACAGGTATCTTTATGCCATACGGATACATCACTGTAGCTATATTAATTATAAATTAATATAGTTATTATTAAATGAAAAAAAAAATAACGTCACATTATTGCAATCACATGTCATAATTATAAGTTCAAAAAAGATTTTTATTACAGTAAATTCTCTAGTCAGATTCCTGAGGAAAGCATTAGACTGGATGATATTTTTACATTTTTATTAGAGTTAAGGCAAACAAAGATTTTTAAGTATTGAATACGTAATTTTATGTTATCTTTGCATCAGTGCCGGCCCGAGGCTAGTTTTAGGATGGAGCTGGATCCGAATATAACGCTCATTTTGCATGCCTCTAATATTTAACTTTTAAAACCAGTCGTGTTTATGAGCACGAAAATACATAGGTACTACCGTTTTAAAAACGAATAATAATATTAATATGAGCTCAAACAAAATAAGCTGAAAGGGGGATGAACACTGTTTTTCTTCGATAGTTATGGGATATAGCGAATAAAGATGCTACTTCGTTCGCTTTATGATAGGGCCGGCCTCGCTTTGCAGAATATTATAGGTACTTACTATCGTAGATTTTAAGTCCACGGATGGTCACCCGACATGTTTAGTTAGCAGGCAATCTTTTTCTTTATGTAAAATTTTAGTTATGATTGTCTGTGTGTTGTATTAAAACAAATGACTCAAATGTTACGAAGTTTAAACTGTAAAAAACTTTTTCTACAATCCAACCAGCTTGTATGTATACGATCAGGGAAAGAACTTAGAACGCTACATATCACACCAGTGTGTTGACTACTCTGTAACGTGGATTGTAAAAGGTGAGGATCCATAAGTAGTTCCATGAATACTGACGCGCTGCTTGGATTTCAGAAAAGTTTATTTGAGTCCCTTTATTTTTATACAACGCCACAATGCTTCACTGCTGCGTCCCTCTTTAGGAATGGTTTCTTTGGACTTATTCCTCTTGAAGGGAATTATTTTATTTAATAATCAAATGACACATACGTAGTTGTTATCAATTAATATTCGTGACCGTATATTTTTTATCTTAAACTTTATTACTTAATCTACTGTCGCGTCTTGAATTTAGTTTCTTTATTTTAAGCAATTATAAGATTCGAATAAATTTCATGTGCTTTACTACGTAATTTTAAAGTGCTTATAACTTGCACTACTAGGTACTTTTAATATAAGTTCAATATTGAGGGAAAGTTATTATGTAAATTGCATAATGTTAACGAAACAGGCAACGATACAATGTATAACAACATCTTCATTTTAAATAAGCAATTAGAATGAACCTACATGTATTTTTGCGTTGAGTCGGTCTATATGTATATATATATACGAACGATTAGTATCCAAATTAATCTTCTTAGCGCATTTACGATATGTACTAGCTTTGTGCATTTATAGTTTTAAAATTGTAATCATGGGTGACACGGTCTCGTATCACTTTGTAAACGGCGTTTGTATCATGTATTTGTCTAAAACATATTTACGTGACCATACATATGGTAGGTGTGGCATATACAATGATAGCAACTTCTAAAAGAAATTGTTGTTATCATTGTCCTTATGTGAATGTATATGGTGCATATTTTATTACAATTAAAGACTGCTCTGGACTGAGTGTTGAGTATGCAATAAGTAATATTAGCCTAGTCTTTAAATAATATATGTACGATGAATGTAAACGATATTAATAAAATATATCAAGACCAGGGCTTAGGGCATTTAGGGGCATTTAATTGTCAGAGGTATTGAGTCAGAAACTTTATATTTATTAGCGACATTGTTTATTATTACTAAAATTAAAATAAATATGTTTTGTTTCATATATTTTTCGCGTCTATAGAATTTTGATATAGAGAACGCCATCATGCCGAGACCCTGGCCTCATATTCTATATGGAAAAGACGAATAGGATTGAGGCTTTAGTTGTGCCAAATTTCAGTGTGTATTATTAACCGTGCCATGATGTTTTTTGAACTATATACATGCTTAAGAAATAATTATAGTTCTGTTTTACTTAAAAGTCAGTTTGTAAACCTGAGCCTTCGTAAACTTGCTTATGGATAAGATTCATTTTATAAAAATAAAATAGTAATGTACACATGTACCTAAAATATGAAAAAAAAAATACGTTTCATAAAAATTTACAGTTATGAAATGTGGAAAATTCTGAGTAATTCCTAGAGTAATATGGCACGAGGCGACTCCTAATAGCTGTAAAAATCCCTGAAGGCTGATAACACTTTGGCGATTAGTATACATATTCATATACCCAGTTTTTCTACCAGTATTTCCCAGTTTTATAAACAGATATTGAGAACTAAAATATATTACGCTAAATATAAAATTGATATTTCAACAAGAATAAACGAAAAAAAAAAATATTTTGCACTAATATAAAATACTTTGTGTTAGAAAGAGTACTTTTTTAAATAAGACGGAACACTTATTTTATTTGGCCTTGGTCTTTATTTCGCTTATTAAAAATATATATTGTATATTATTAACTCGTTTTATAAAATGTGCGTTATCATTTTCTAATTCACCTGTCTCTTACGTTTAATCTGTTCTATATTTAAATTAGCTCGTATTCCGTTATTGTTATTTAGTAATCATTATAATTTTATAGTAACTAAATTACCTATTCGTTATTGTTTATTTAAATTGATTGTATTAAATTTAATAGTCATATATCAAAAAGTATATATTTGTAATCATTCAATTATGGTGTTATTTGCTGCGTTATTTAATACGTAATTTTTGTTATAAATGTTTCTACTTAATTTATCTTTCGAGTGCACGAATTGATTGAGTTTTGACCTTAACTTTACACAGTCTCGTGACATGGGTTATGAGATAAAATAACTATTAACATGTAGTGTTAAGTATTTAGCTTTGTATTCGGTACAAGTCAAGTACAGGAATGACTTATGAATTTATTATGCTTATTAACCATATACTCGTTTGTACGTGTTTTATTTGACTTTGTAGATTTTATGTTAATAAATAGTTTCAAGTATTAAGAGTTTTATTTCACAAACCTAGGTATACTCGCAAACCTTAAATCTAAAAATTTAATTTCTTTTTCAAACTCAAAAACGAATATATGAACATGACTCTATTTAATACTTTCTATATTGTATACATAACTGCAATAAGCACACATATAGACTTTTATATTGCTAAATAAAATAATAACTTCTTTTAAGAGCCATTTATGTTAGGTTATTATACTTAACTACCACTCAACATCTCACTTATCGGTGGACATTCCTATAATGTAGCATTCCTGGTCAATTTATATGTCCAAGGAAGATTTTATATGAGAAAGTATACTTCTCTTGATAAAATATTTTCTGTTGGAATGTTTTGTTCCTTACCGCTAGCTAGTGGGCACAATCTCTGACTACCCTGAAATTGCAACAGACAGTCGTTATTGTACAAATGGACCGAGAATGTATATCAACGTTCTTTTCGCTTAAAAAGCTCAGGGATGTTCTACTTTTTCCGTTAACGATAATGTCTGTGTACTAGTTATTACTTACATTTCATTGAGGCTTGAATTGAGGTCAAGGCAAGGGAAAAGTCAAAAGTCTCAGTCCACTTGCCAAACCGCAATGCCGTAGAGCGGCATTTTTTAAGCTAAACTTGTTTAATATTTTAAACATGTCTCATATCAACTACACTACCAGTGATTTATGGTCTGCCACTTTATATAGCATAGCATATGAGCAGCGATAGTCTAATGGTTGAAACTCGGCCTCTCAATCGAGGGGTCCGAGGTTCGAATCCCAGGCACCACAGATTTTTCTAAAATTAAGTGCGTATTATAAATTAATTATCACTGCTTTATGGTGAAAGAAAACATCGTGAGGAAACCTGCACACATGATAGTTCCCTAAAAAAAAGGAGTTCTAAAAGGTGTGTGAAAAAAAACTCTCTCATTTGAGAGATGACCCGTGCCCAGCAGTGGGACAATAATGGGTTGACGACACTTCATATAACGGTCTTAATGTGTATCATGAAATTCATAGTAAATATAAATAATAAGTGGGTATGTATTACTAGATATTTAATGTAGAGTACCAAAGGGTCTAGGAACAAAACATAAGTAGTAGTTCGTAACTTATTTGGCACAGGAATAGAAAATTCATAGAGTTGGATACTATTATTAAATAATCAATGTCCACCATTCCCGATTACAAGAGTGTGATAGGTTATGATCTTAACATACTCTACTTTTGGAAAGACTCGTGCTCAGTAGTAGTAAAAAGGCAACCAATTATACTCTCAGACAAAAAAAAAGAAGATGCATTAAGGACAATGATTCATCGATAAAATGATGCGTATATACACAATAATAATTCTTAATTGCTATTTCGTCGTAAGGCTCTAGTACATAAATACTTACTGGGTGCAAAACATGTTATAGCAATGTTTCAAGTGAGCTTTTTACGAAATTTACAAACATTTATAATCAAAGTCTCTACACCTACCCACACTAGTTTGAATGGATTACCGTGACTGATCACTAGTAAGGGGGTCATCCATAAATTACGTCACACTATAAAGTCGGGGAGTAAATGAAATGTGACAAGGGGGTGGAGAGGGGTCCTAAATTTTGTGACGTGACAATTCAAATATATACGAATTAAATGAAATATTTATAATTTGAGAACTGCTATTTTAATTTAATAATTTCTGTTTGTAAGATTGCAAAATGCCATATCATACTAGGGGAGGGGGGCTCACAGATGTGACCAGCTGTGATAATGACGTGGGAGGGGTCAAAAAGTCGATAATTAGTGTGACGTGATTTAGGGATGGCCCTTTACTAGCCTGTCCTAAATTGGGGAAATATGTTTGCATAATAGATATATGGTAGAATACTAAATCTACAAACCTTACTTGAGATATTATATGAGAGACTATCGTAATGTGAACTTCTTACTAATTACAGATGCTGGATTGACGGAGTGGACACTAACGAAGCCGCAGCTCCTTGGAATTCTTCAGCGATACTAGCAGCTATCCCTAAAACTCCTTCTGGTGGTTTACATAACTGTTATATGTATAATGAATTGAATGAAACGACTGCATGTGCAAAATGGGTATTCGATTCTAGATATAGAACATCATCTCGTGCCATAGAATGGAATCTTGTTTGTGAAAAAAGGTGGATGGGCGCCGTAGCCCAATCTACTTACATGTTTGGCGTATTTACTGGGGCTGTGGTTTTGGGAGGATTAGCTGATAAATTAGGAAGAAAAAAAGTATTTAGCTGGTCTGCGGTATTCCAGCTAATTTTAGGAGTATCTGTTGCTTTTATACCAGAATATTGGTCGTTTTTAGCTGTCGTATTCTGTTACGGTATTGTCGGATCTGCCGGTGCCTACATACCAGCTTTCGTGCTGACTATGGAAATAGTCGGTGCTAGTAAAAGAACACTTTGTGGAGTTTCCTTTCAAGGAGCATTTGCGTTGGGTATAATGTTAGTCGCAGGGTGGGGTGCAATAATCGTTGATCGACAAATGTTACAAGTTGTTTATGGACTACACGCCCTTTTACTCATGCCTCATATCTGGGTCATGGATGAGTCACCACGTTGGTTGTGGGCCCAAGGAAGAGCAAAAGAATCCGTAGAAATAGTGCAAAGAGCTTTAAAAATGAATGGGTCTGACGAAGTACTCGATAAGGCACAACTAGTCTCGAAAGGTAAGGCAGAAGCTTCGAAAGGATCTGATGCACCGTCAGCAAGTACTTTAGATTTATTTAAAACACCAAATTTAAGGAATAAAACTTTAAACGTTTGTTTAAGTTGGTTTGCTAATTCCTTGGTTTATTATGGATTGACCTTGAGCACGGGAAAACTTGAAGGCAACCCATACCTAATAACTGCCATTTTCGGTTTGGTAGAATTACCTAGTTACGCCGCTGTTATTTACTTTCTTGACATATGGGGTCGCAGGCCATTGATTAGCTCTATGATGTTAATAGGGGGCGGAGCATGTATTGTAGCGGCTTTCTTACCACAAGGCACGACGTTATCCACTGTTATCGTCATAGCAGGCAAACTATTTATAGCCGGTTCGTTTGCTATAATTTATAATTATTCAGCTGAGTTGTTTCCGACTGTTGTTCGTAATTCGGCCATAGGCTTGGGTTCCATGTGTGCCAGGTTGTCAGGTGCATTGACGCCTTTGATAACCTTATTAGATTCATTTAATCCTAAAATTCCAGCTGTTACTTTTGGTTTGGTCGCTTTAGTGTCTGGATTTTTGTGTCTGTTTTTACCTGAAACTATGGACCAACCAATGCCACAATCTTTGTTAGATGGAGAGAATTTTGGAAAAGGAGAGACGTGCTTTACCAGTTGCATGGGTAAAAAACGAAATAATAGGTATTCCGTGGAGGACAAAGTAGCCGAAACGATGGTTCCTTTGGATGACACGAGTAAAAAAGTTTGATAAGAATCTGAAACAATTCATAAAATAAAAATAAAAAAAAGTTAATCCTGAAAATTACATTAATACTGAATTATACTGATAATGACATTAATACTGACAATAAACAAAAAAAAATGTTATCTACATTACAAAAATAATAAATGATTGGTCCGTCCATAAAAAATGTTGCTGCTATGATATATTTTTATAGTAATTTAAGTTGATATTTACAGGAAAACTTGAAACAAAATATTACGACGCTATTAATTTGTTCCAACATATCCGTAATAAATAAATAAATATTCCTGTAAATATTCGTGACCAAAACAACATTTATATGTTTATAATTTAATAATCAAAAGTATATAGATCAGGTGTTGATTGAAATTGGTTCAAGTTCAATGTTGACAAAGCCAACTAATTGGTTATTTAATGTTTGTTGTTTGCTTTGTTCATCTCTCTGACTAAATAGAAAGATGTTTTCGTCATAGTGCCTTTCTTACCTTGAATGCTAATAACCGAAGCTGTGAAGGTATCTTGTGATATAAAGTAATATTTACAAGGTATTATAATTGAAGAATAAATCGTCTAGTCTAATATTGCGAAAGTTC